>JAUTDX010002444.1:0-62254 GCA_030844895.1 Ambrosia x helenae | reverse complement strand
CCGGATTTTACCGGCGATATAAAATCGATACCATTTCTCATATTACCGAGTGTTTCGTACTGATTTTCATCCGGAAACGGTAATACCTGTATAACCGGTCCGTATTTACCGGTTTTTAAAACATTGGTTGTAACCATAAAGAAAACATTTAACTTAATGTTGGATGGACTTGTGTTATGGTTAATTACAAACTATTAATCTAATAACTTGGATTTAAACTTATAAAAATGTTTTCTGTATGTGATTGAATTAAGTGTTATTTTTGGGCAAAAAAATGCAAACCCAATTCAAGAAAATTAAAAAAGATAGAAACAAACAGAAGTTGAATTTTTATAAATAAAAAAAGAAAGATTTTTTTTCTCTTCTTCTAAGAACTTGGTGGGCTTGGTAGGTTTGGACCTACAAGGTTAAAATCATTTTTGAATTTCATTAAATCCATAAGTAAATTAATAACATTTAGAACGTTTTATCTCTATCTTAGAAGTGTATTTATTTTTATAAGTAATCTATAACTTATAATAAAAGAATTAAACTTTGATGATGTGGCATTGAATAATGTCTCACAACCTCTCATTGAATGTGCCGCACGTGGCATCATGTAGATTTTTTAATTTTTGAGTTTTTTTAATAAATCTATATTATATTATAATTATTTAGGAAACGATAAGAATTTAAAAACAAAATTAAATTTTCTAATGTTTCCTCCCATACACTTTTAAACGTTAAATATCTTTATATACGAGATTTTTTAAAAGAAAAAAATTACACCAAATTAACGAGCGTTTAATATATCTTTCCAACGAGTACCATAGTGTTATATATAAAAACAGAGAAAAAAAACAACTATTTTTGTGGGGTTTTGTTTTCAAATATATTTTACTCTACTAATAAATCACAAACGATAAACATAACTACATAGGCAGAGATTCCTTTTTTTATATTTGAATATGATAACTTTATGGCTAGAAATTTGTTTAAAATAAATAATAATAATAATAATAAAATATTATTATTATTATTATTATTCATTAATCATGTTATCGGCAATCATTAATTATGTTGTCATATTAGATAAGTATTAGATATTTCAACCCCGGGACGTTCCCGGGATAAAAACTAGTTGGATAAATATATTTAATAAAACAATATGTTTTAATTACAATATATCCTTATTTTAATTATAAATCTTAAAAATAAATACATTTAATAAAATAATGAGTTAATTAGATGGTTAGTCCATGTGGTTTCTTTAAAGTTTCATGTTTGGGTACTAAGGGTTTTGTAAATAAAGTTTATTACATAATGGCCCCTCTAGTTTATAAAAAGGCATTTTAATCGCTTTAACTAAAGTTAACAGAAAATTTAACGATAGTTGGTACTAAACCCAACATTGTTACAAAAACAAACCTTAATACCCATTTACGTTACAAAAACTAAATAAACCAAAGGCCCTAAAAGAAAGTTAAAAAAGTTGCTTAGTACCTTAAGGCGTTATTACATGAAACCACAGACACCATCCGGTGTAATTTGTCTTAGATTTACGTGATTATAGTCTGGACCAATGTTATCACTCTTCGCGTTTGACCCGTATTTATAATACTAGGCCGTGGTTTAATAATTGAAAATAAGAAGCCCAATACATATTAGGTTGGTTATAAAGGGCATCTTCTTCATCAGTTGCGGCCATTCTTAGCTATGACGGCTGAGCATTCTAGGGGAAGAAGGAAAGGCGTCCAGGAGATGGAGACGACACGGTGGTTAGCGATGAAGGTTTGTGGTGCAATCCGGTCATCGTAATCGCGACCCAAGGTATATAACCGATTGCCTTACATATCTTATGCTTTCTCTGGTGTTTCATTTAACATGGTGATTGAAAGTGGGTTAGAATCGGTTGTGGTATGGGGGCGATGGAAGGGTGCGGTGATGGCGATGATTGGTGGCAAGGGTTTTAATTTATTACTGGGAAGGTGTACGAAGATGGTGTATGACGGTGTTGGTTACGGTGGTGATAGCCAGGGGTGGTCGTTGGTCACAGTGGTGTTGGTGAACGGGTGGTGAGTTACTGTAGAGGTATGCGATAGTATAGATGGGTTGCGACGGTGTCAACGATGGTTCTGCTTTGAGATGGATCGAGGTGAGTGCGCGTGTTGTTTGGGGGTAATGGACTATGTTGTGTGTATGTGTGTTTTAGCATGGAAATGAAGATGGTAAAGCAGGTTGTTGTTGTTAAATGTATATGGGGTAGACTTTGTGGTGAAAAAAATATGATCATATTGCATGGGATGATGGCAACGTAGGAGATGAGGTGGGAGGTGGACATGAAGTGAATGAATGTAATGCTCATGTGCATGGTTTCGTGTGAAGTCGTGGTGCATGGCACGGTTTCGAGACGGATAGCTCTTGGAATGGAAGCTTTATGCAAACCAGTGAGTTCTTGTGCCCACTCTTTTAGTTATATTTTTCTAAATAGTTTTGGGCTGATGTGTATGCTATACCAATATGATTATTTTTATGAAGTCACAAAATATTTTGATGACGTTATAAATATGTGTACGAACGAAATCTATATTTACTCATACATATTATTTTAGCACATGAAACGTAAGTGGGTGGGATGCCCTAATGTTTATTATATGGTTTGAGTTATATGTGTTATTAGAAGTGGGATACGCCTACTCTGGTTTATGACATAGTTTTTTTTTGCTACGATATAAATCCACATATCTACTCATATATAAATTTTTGGCATGAAATGTGAATAGGCGGAATGCGCCTAATGTGCCGAATGTGTTATTATATGGTTTGAGCTATAAGTGTTATTATATATATATATATATGAATAGACTGTTGTCTTGATTAAAGTGTGGCTTAAGTTTTTATTAATAAGCGGAATGCGTTAAATGTCTTGGTCACGTATTTGAAACCTTGCTTGTTAGTCGGGTATTGTTTTGACTTGTTACATGTTTAGGTATATGGATATATATATATTATATATATATATATACATAAACAGTGTTTCGCGACTACATGACCTTATAAACTGGGCTATGATGGATGTAGGATATGCCTGCTCTGATCTATGGTATTGGTTTTGCGTCATGGTTGTTGCTTAGTTTATGTTATACTGTTATTAAATATAATAAACTATGTGTGATGGCTACCTGATATGTCGAACTGAGCTATGATGGAAGTGGGATATGCCTGCTCTGATCTCTGGTCTGGTTTTGAGTCAGGGTTATTACATAGTTTATATTATGCTGTAGTTTTATAAACTGAGCTATGACAGAAGTGGGATGTGCCTGCTTTAATCTCTAGCTTTGGTTTGCCTAATAGATTGGATTGTACTTTTGTGTTGTGATGAAGCGGATGCGCTTTATTATATATTTGGTAAGTGAAGTCATGAGGTAATTAGGTGTGTATGCATACTAGACTTGACTTGACTTTTGTTTTTGCTTGGGGAAAATAAAATTAGGGTTTGCGCTTATTGTTAACTCTAAGGTTGAGGTATTTTGTTAATTCTTATTTTAACAAATTACTTGTTTATATAATTTATAAAACTTGAAACTCACTCAGCGTTAGCTGACTTTTGCATACACGTTAGATTGATTTCAGGTTAATAGAGAGGTGGATTGATGACTGCTTGGCGATGCGAGAAGCTACCTGGCAATTGAAGTCATTTTCTAGTGGAAAGACAACTTTTGTTGACACATGATAAATCTTAAAAATTTGATTTACAATTAGATAAGTATTTGGCATTGGTTTTGTAAAATTTTATTCTAAATGATTTTCCGCTGCGTATACAAACTCTTTTAAAGGAAATATTTTACTCATGTTTTTCATATTTATGAATTTTAACCCAACTGTTTGACCACGGGTTTTGCGGGTCTTACAGCGCTATTGAGGATTGACAAACCCCACTCGACGGCTGGAGGCCGGGCAGGTGCATATTGTCTCTAAAACACAACAAGCCTACCACGCGTATGACCGGTAGTCCGTAAATAAGGGTTTCACAGTAACAACACAGTCAGCAATGGTTTCACCCGTAGTAGTAATATTACCATTACGCCTAGCTAGCGTTCAACAGCATAGTAGTAACGGTAACGGTTTTCAAAGGATTTGACTAAACGCTTAATAAAACCTGTGAACTCACCAGCATTATATGTTGACTTTTTAGCATGTGTTCTCAAGTCGCTGAGGTAGCAGAGGTCAGCTAGGCGCACGGAGTCGCATGGAGTCGTACTCGCGTCTAGGATCATAATGCATATTTTGGGATGTTAAAACTTTTGAATTGATGTTTCCATTACCGTTGACTTTTGTAAACTTAAATGCTTACGCACTTTTGAATGATAGTTTTAAAATTTATGCATGGTTTTACTAGTATGTCTTACATATAGTTGTCGTTTATTGTGATCGTTGACTTGGATCCTTGGTATGTCAACCGCCTCGCGGTAGAACTCCGCATGTGTGATTTGAGGGTTGTGACAAATAAAGATTGTCCGAGCACATCGTATCTGCTGATCCAGTGTATGTTTTTATGTTCAATATACATAACTTAAAGTTAAACAATACTATTTAGTTACTAATATTTTGTAATTCGTAAATGTAGGTTTAGAATTCCAATAAGGGTGCAGGATTTTCTGGTAAAACATCCCTTACATCGTTCGATCGTGAAGCCAAGAAATTGTTGGGAAGGTCAGCAATGCAGCTGTTAGAAATATCCAAACAGGTAAGTTGTTTATATCCAGTCCTTAACAATTTACTTATTTTACTTTATATTACTTATGCCATTTGTTATCAAGGTTTATGGTGAAGATAAAACAACTCCTGCTGAGTTTCATGATTTTGAGGACAAAAATGTTTGCGTTCAAATTAAAGTTGGTCAATTCAACATTGATAAGCATCTAGATGGATATGGTATACGTAAACTTACAAATGACTCATCAATAGTTGCTTCACTTAAAGAAAGGTTCTCTGTTATTCAGGGTTTTCATTCTCTCAAGTTTCCTTTATTAATTGTCTTATGAATAATTATTATTGTTTTTTCTTTATAATATAATTGTTTTACTTTAATATGTGAAACATATAAATCGTTTAATGTTTTTAGGTGGATCAACCTGGATTTGAAAAACATGGATGTAGGTGAATCGTACACAAAATGCAGTCTTTCTTAAGGTTGTTTTTTTAACCTCTTAAATCATTTACGCAATTAAATTTTAATGTCTTTTATTCTCAAACTTTTTACCTTTCATTTACTTGTGTAGGATTCTGTTGGAGATAACAACACTCCAGAATCATCTTGCAGAGTTAGTTTTATACATGATGAGCAGGAAGTGAAGCGTAGCCTCGACAAAGTGTACGAGCTGGACGATGATGCAACCAAGTCTACAACTAAAGTGCTTAAGACTGATAATAAAGGCTACACTGACAAGTCACCTGAGACCCCCCCCTTTTGATTCCTATGGTTGAAAAATAGGAACAGTGATCCGTTTGTTTACGTATTTGTTTATTTTCTGGATGTTTGTTTAATGTGTGGTGACAATTTGTTTTTATTATGGTTTTTTTGCTTTTTGATACTATTTTCATTTGAATAAATGGTGTGTTTGAACTTTATGTTTGTGTTCTTACCTTGGTAATAATTTTTGCATTTGTTGAATAAATTTTTATGATGTATACCTTATGTTCATTGTTTATAAGAAGAACAACATTATAAATTTGTACACAAATATGTAAATGACATTTTTTATTATATTTATATTTATTAACAAGAAGGCTTCAAATAGTCCTATGTAATACATTCAATAACATTAATCAAACAATTTTACAAAAGTATAATTAAATTTCGTTTATAACTTTCTAATTGACAAAATATATTTTCATTACTTTAATATAAAATGGTGACTAATCAAATGAAAGAATACCGTAAAATTAGAAACTTGATATAATACAATTCAATTAAACACATTTATTGTAATTACACACTTAGGGTGTGTTTGGCAAAACTAGCTGGTGGCTGGAAGCTGGTAGCTGCAAGCTGGTAGCTGGAAGCTGGAAGCTGGAAGCTGGAAGCTGGAAGCTGGTAGCTGGGAAGCTTTTTAAATATATTTTGGTGTTGGAAGAGTAGCTGGAGCTTTTAATAAAATGTATAAAATGACCAAAATAGGCATAATTTAAATTTTGTAAGGAAAATTTTTATTTTATTTTTAAAATAGAATGGGTATTTTGTGTCATTTACTCATTAAAAGGCTTGCAGCTAGTAGGAGCTTTTTCTAAACGCTAGTACTAGTAGCTTTTCACTATAGAGCTTTTCCTCAACCTAAAAGCTTCCAGCTCCTTCAAACAAACAAAGCTTTTTATTGAGTATGAGCTTTTTTTAAAAGCTTGAAGCTTGAAGCTCCTAAAAGCTTAAAAGCTCCTTGCCAAACATACCCTTATTAAAAATCAAAATACTAAAAATTCGAACTACTTCAAAATTTTTGAAAAATTTAAATTATAATTACACCAAAAATTCAAGTTTTTCGATTTTCCTTAATAATGGTAAGTAAATAAGATATTAATTAACATTTTTAATTACAAATTTAATGCGAAGGTTCTATAAAAGCCATACTACTCTCAAACAAACTTACATACTTCTCCTAATTTAATCCATAATCAAACAAACAAATCAGAACACTCAAAGCTTCAAGAGTTCTTTTTTGCTTTTTTATGCTCGCTCGACTGTTCTATCCTACAACTTGAATGTATGTCCTTCTTTATTTTCAATATTAGATAGCCAAAAAATCCTCCTGAGGTTTGGTCACTTTTGCCACTTCAGTCCAAAACCCAAACCTTTTACATCTGGGTCCTTAAGTTTTATTTTTCTTGCCAAATTCATCCCTATTGGCAAACGTTTAAGTTGTGGACTGAAGTGGCAAAAGTGACCAAACCTCATGGACGAATTTAGCAAAAACCCAACCTTTTTCAAGGACGAATTTGGCAAAAAAAAAAAATTAAACTGAGGACCCAGATGAGGAAAAAAGGTTTGGGTTTTGGACTGAAGTTGCAAAAGTGACCAACCTCAGGGACGATTTTGGCTATTAACTCTATCTATCAACTTATCATCCATACTTTTAGTTTGTTTATATTGTGTTACATCTTATGATACATTTTATGTAGAAATTGCTCCTTTTAGGTGAAATGGGACGTAAAAGACTGTCTAATAGTTCAAATGGTAATTTTTTTTTTGGATATATCTACAATGTATTTCTATTTCTATTATTTGTGGTTTGTCATTAATTTATCGATTCTTTTTATAAGGTGATGACAAACGAACGCCATTATCTAACATCTCAAACGGTACACATATTTCATTGTTATAAACGTCTTTATTTATATTATCATTTAATTATGTAAGTAATTCAATTTTCTTCACAGATGTCTCCCATGAACAAAGAGTTAAGAACGCGGCCCGAGTGTCGTAAATATAGAGAATTACAACTGGATGCAAAGAGATGCAAGGTGAACAATCATACTAATGGAATTTAAAATGTACCGCCAACTGCAATATTTAACCGTGACTCCATTGAATTTTCCCAACCATTATATTCAGCAAAGGTCAACCTTCCAAAGTACATTGAATGTTTCTACACCTGGTAAACCAACGAATAAACACTTTTAGTTTTATATCTTTTCTATAAAGTTTGAACTTCCAATGCATATTTATAATTAAAGTCAATTTTATTTGTTCGTCTATTCTTTATAGGTCAATTGCAACAAAATCCTTTGTCTACTTCCTCAAATGGTATTGTTATTTTATTTAAATTGACATATTTTATTGTATAAGAAAATCCTACTTTGTTATTGACTGTAGTATAAAACTAATTTATTTTAGACGTTGTTTCTACGCTTGAAATCAAAAATAACATTGCATCGGAGAGTGTCGAAAATCCAGAAAACTGCAAATGGATGCTAAGAGACAGAATGCTAAACAATGTCAAAATACAAACCCGTCAACATCCAAAAATACTTTAGTTTCAATCGATATATCATCCGTTAGATCAAGCTTCAACAACCCATTTAACGCATGTTTTTTCGGTAATAAATTTGTAAAACATTTAATAATTGAAAGCGTTAGGTTTTTTAAATTGATGTCAATTTTTTTACTCTAACCCTGTCTTTTTATTGTTTCTTTATGTATCAACAGGGTTCTACACAACGCACTCCTTTGTCCAATATTACAAACGGTATCATAGTTCTATGTTACACAAGTTCTTATTTATATTACTCTAATATTTTAAAAACTAAATGTTCATTTAATATCCAAACTTATTTTATTTTTATCCATAGTTTTCAGTGCCTGAAGTCCAAAGACACAATTCTGCAGAGTTTCGAAACTTTAGAAAATCACAACTTTATGCAAAAAAGACGTAAAGTTAATTCTGTTACTGGAGCTCGAAACCAACCCACTATTAACATGACTTTCCAATAATAACACGTTTACAACTCCTATTTATCCAACCCCATCTGGTACAATTTGCTTTGTGTCGATTAATTTTATAAATTTCTGACTCTTATTAATATTAAGTTTGAAATGTTATGATTAATTACAGGTGGAGTGACTGATGTTAACACGGTCTCACTTGCATCATCTTCTTGCTCAAAACAGAACCGATTAATACATCAAGAAATAATCGGCGTTGCATCTCACCTGTCCGCATGGTTAGTTTGTCTAACGAAGAAGATGTGAACCCTCAAGCAATTGAAGGCTTGCAATATAAAGGGTGTCTCTAAAGGTAAATATTAAATTTACAAACAGTTACAACTTTTTTGTTTTCTTTTATGAGTTAATGTTATTTTATTTATTCTATTCGCAAGATTATCTGGATCATGGTGATCAAACGGTTGTATGTCAAATGTGTAATGCAAAAATTGTGGAGATCAGAAGCTGGTAGAAGCGTTAATGTTGGTGGAAGAACAAGTTACATGCTATGTTGTGCTTATGGAAAGGACAACTTCCAGATTTCAAAGAGAGCAGTTTAGATTATCAAAACCTTTTCAAGAACATAGAATTGAAGAGCAAATATTTCTTAAAGCACATTCGCCGCTTCAATTTATGTTTTGTAATATTGAAGGTTGACTTAAATATCAATAGAGGAAACGCTCCCTTCATATACAGAATAAGTGGTGAAAATTATCACACCATGGGTGGTCTTCTTCCTAAAGATGGTTCGAAACCAAAAATTTTCTCAGTTATATATATATGACACTGAAAATGAAGTCTTAACCGGAAAAACATTTATAGGTAATATTCTAAAATTTTTCTTCTTCTTTTATTAGCCGTTTTTACATAAATATTAATTTATTCAAATTTATTTTTTCATTCATTTCAGTAATGAAAAAGGAGAGTCTAAGGATATTTCTGACCGACTTGACATTGAAATCATTCAGTACCTGAAGTCGATGTTAGACTCAAATAATCAGCTTGTGAAAAAGCTATAGGAGTGTACGAGATCGATTTCATGAAAATCCGGAAGTTACCCTTAAGTTACGTCTTATTGGTAGGAGATCTAAAGATGGCCGAACATACAACCTACCAACTTCATAAAAAATTGCCGCTCTTATTTTTTCAGACAAGATGGGACCAGCTTAACAATAGAGATATTGTTGTGGAGTCAAGATCAGAGGGACTTAAGCGTATATGTGAACTTCATCCGTCTTATCTAGCCCTCCAGTATCCATTGCTTATTCCATTTGAAGAAGATTGTTATAGGGTTGATATACCACAAGGGAAGAAAGGAAATCTAAAAAGAAGTAGATTCAAAGTGTTCAATGAGAGAGTATTTTGCATATCATATTCAGGACAGAGTTGGTAAGTTCTCATTGATTTTGAATGTAAGGCGGCTTCTTCAACAGTTTTTGGTTGACGTTTATACATGATTGAGAGTGAGCGCTTATATTATGTCCGTTTCCAGCAAAGTAAACCTAGGTGTGAAACTTATATGAAATTATACTAATCTTCAAACGTTGAACCAAAATGGACCTACTGACTTGGCAAAAGTAGGGACACTTGTAATTTTACCCTCATCTTTTACTGGTGGTGCACGCTACATGAGGGAAAATTATCTTGATGCAATGGCTATTTGTAAAAGGCATGGATACCCTGATTTTTTTATTACAATCACATGCAATCCCAAATGGCCTGAAATTAGACGGTTTCTTAAAGACAAGAAGACAAATCCAAAAGACAGGCCAGATATCTATAGCTAGACTATTCAAAGTTAAGCTAGACTCAATCATGAAAGATTTACGTGAAAGAACATTATTGGGCAAGACTTCAACAGGTAAAATTCATTACGAAAAAAAAATTCAATATATATTCATAGATTATCATCGTAATTCAATTATACTTATACAATTTTTATTTGTTGTTTATAAATACTACCGTGTTTTTATTTATTAACTTTGTAACTACATTGTTTTACTTAATATTGCAGCGGTTTATACTATAGAGTTCCAAAAACGTGGACTACCCCACGCTCATATCTGTCTGTTTCTTAAAGATGCCAGTAAGCTTCCCACAATTGAGCATGTTGATCGTTTTGTTTTGCTGAAATACCTGATAAGAAAGTAGATCCGGAGTTGTTTAGTCTTGTGAGTGACTTTATGATTCATGGACCTGTGGACATGAATATCCGAACTGTCCGTGCATGGTTGACGGTAAGTGCTCCAAGAAATTTCCAAAGAAGTTTTTTTCTGCATCAACGTTAGATTCAAATGGATATCCGGTTTACAGAAGAAGAGAGTCAGGGATATTTGTTGAAAAATGAAGTGCTAAGTTAGACAACAGATATGTGGTCCCTTATAATGCAAAACTTTTAAGGCGTTACCAAGCTCGTATCAATGTTGAATGGTGTAACTAGGCTGCTTCAATTAAGTATTTATTCAAATACATTAATAAAGGACATGATAGGGCTAAAGTTGCTTTTGTAGAAGATGATGGAGAAGGTCAAGAAGTGGTGCAAAAAAGATGAAATCAAAAAACATTTTGATTGTAGGTTCCTTTCAGCATGTGAAGCTTCATGGAGAATATTTAAACACGAAGTGCATTACAGATACCCTCTAGTTATAAGGCTACCATTTCATCTGCCCGGTGAGCAAAGTGTTGTATATGGTCCAAAAGAAAATATTCAAAACGTTCTCAACAAACCAACGGTGGCTTCAACAATGTTTCTAAAATGGATGGAACTAAACCAAACAAAGCTGTGGCATGTGAACTAAGTTACATTGAAATCCCAAGTAAATTTGTTTGGAAAGATGAAAAAAAATGGGACTTTCGAAAGATGGGTAAGGCAATTGGTCGTGTTCACATGGTTAATCCATCTATGGGCGAGGCGTATTTTTTGAGAGTTCTTCTTAATAAAGTAAAAGGCCCTAGATCATTTGAGGAGATAAGAACGGTCAATGGAGAAATCTTACCAACATTTCGTGATGCATGTTATGCTCTTGGCCTCTTAGACGATGAAAAAGAATATGTAGAAGCTATTGAGGAAGCTCATTATACAGGTTCAGGATATTCTCTTCGTAATTTGTTTGCGATGATGTTGCTGTCTAATACCTTATCTAGGCCTGAGCATGTTTGGGGAAAAATCATGGAAGTACCTGTCAGATGGTATTATGCGTAGACACGAAGACTTATGTAACACCCAACCGATGGCGGAAACATCAGGATGCCACGTAGTGATGATTGTTCAATAGCTCATGGTACTAAATGGAAGTTAAATATTATAGAACAGTTTACAATTTGCCTTACAAATAATGATTACAAAAGTTGATTAATATAACTAGGTCCAAATCTCCTACGCGTTCCAAGACTTGTACAACTTCCAATAGCAAATAAAACCTGAAACATGTTAAGTTGGAAAAATGGGGGGGGGTCAACTATAAATAGTTGGTGAGAATACATAGGTTTTTGAATATATTAAATAACAATAGTTTGTACAACAATCACAGTTGTATAATGATGTGAGTATGAGTCCGACATGTAACAATGCGTCTTTTGTACAATCAAACCTTGTGTCGACTGAGACCTAACTCGCAAGTTAGTAAAAGTGTAACTGTTATCGATCATCCCTGAATTTATGGGGGGGTGGGTTTGTCAGACCTATAGTGCTATAATCTAAACAGGCGGCTTGATCAATGTTAATGATTGTACTGTGTCTTTTTGTTACAGTCAAATGATAGAATTAGTAAATGATAGTGTAATTGAATCACAAGTTTCAATAATGTAAGAATGAGTAATGATAGTGTATAAATTGTTTAAACATGTTTCACCCCAAAATGTAAAAACAGAAAAAGGGGCTATGTAAACTCACCTTAGTGCTAGAATTAAATCCCTTGATATAGAATATTTGTGGCTCTTGTGTCCAAATATCACCCTATTTATCAGGCAATAATTGAGTAATGGGAAAACTTAAAAGTCAAAGTTTCTAGTCTACAAGTAGTTCTAGGGTTCCTAATTTGGGGATTGATGATTTGATTAATCGTTAATTAGATAAATAGTTAATAAATAAAGGAAAATTTGGAACATAATTAAATAAAAGGCTATTTGTAGATTTTTGATTAAGGATGGTCACATTATGAGATTTTAAGTATGAAAATAATTTTCATAAAATTATTTTCTCAAAAATTGAATATTTAGTATATTTTATCTTATATGTCAAAATATAGTTTTAATATTTAAAAATATTAAAATTAATGAAATTTCAAATTAAAATTTATATTTATGTTCTAAATGAACAAAATATTTTATGTAAAATTTTGGTATAAAAATAGTGAAAAATGAATTTATTATGATTTATTTATTATTAAAATAACAAAAATTAATTAAAAATATTAAACAACGGTTTTTCTAGAATAAAATTTATTTCTGCAATACTTATTGATCTACAAGTTTAAAATAATTCTTGTGAGATTTTATAAAGTTGTTTAGATATTTTTATAGAATTTTAAAATTATAATTGAATAAACTTGTAATATTTTATAATATATATTAAAAAATGATTTTTGGAAAAAAAAAATTGTATAATAAACTTTGTCATTAGAGTAACAAAAAATAATTTTTATAGAATTTTTAAAGCACTTTTAGTAATTAAAAATATTTTAAAAAAAAGTATAAAAGGGTAAAAAGAATATAAAAGAGGTCTAAAAAAAATGTTTCTATGCCGGGACTCGAACCCGAGTCTCTGGCCGTTTCAATGGTTTTAAAATCACAAGCCAGACCAACTGGTTGACCTTGAGAACGAGTTTTATCTAGATTCAATTATAGGTATAGGTTACTTGAGTTAGTTTGTACTTATTGGAAATAAACTAAATAGGAAACGCGCGTGCCAGGTCTCAAACCCCTGGCCACGCAGTTGGACAGCAAACATCCAACCATCTGATCTACCTCAGATGGGTGTTCTAATTTGTTGCAGAAAGTAATTTAAACCTACGTGACTTCGTATCAGCTTCCCCAATTAGAACCCACGAACCCTAGATTTTTAATTAATCAATTAAACAAACAATAACCCCTGCTATTATGGAGCTTTTGATTGTCTTCGGCCGACTAACCAAACCAAGAAAAAAAAATGATACTTACAGGTAGTAATCGAAGGTGAAACCCGCAGTCAACAAAAGTCAAACACGAAGGTTTTTTTGTAGATTATGAAAGGTTTTCAGAAAGAATTGAGTATAAGGGTTTGATTTTCGGCCATTATAGCTTGTAGAATGGTTTCAATTTATACTAATAACCACAAATTGGAGGATTTTGAATGTTTGACCCATACATTAAATAAAAAACGGTTAATTGATTCGTATTAGGAATGATTTCTTCACAATTGATAGCTGTAATCGACGATAATTGTTTGCTTGTTCACAATCCGTCTAGATCATCGCCTTAATTAGCCAAATCACGCGTTAATTGATATTAATTGTGGATTTGGCAAGTGGGTGTTGACTTTGGGTCTTTGACTTGGGGAAAAAGATAATCAAGGAAAAGGGTCAAGTCTATTTATTTCAGAATATTATCAAGAAAAGCAAGTTGGCTTAGTGGTTTATGTATGTTCTTGAAAGGGGTTGGACGCGGGTTCGAGTCCGGTTCAACCATTTTATTTTTTTTTTGAAGCATATCATATATAAACTATAATATTATTATATACAGTATACATAAACCACTACTATATAAACTATAATATTAAAACAAGGTTAAAATGTTAAGAAATTTTTTTTTTTAAACATGCCAAAACGTCGAGATTCAACGATTTTTTTTTACCAATAATTATTAGTATAAGGTTTTTAAACATATATTATTTAAAACAAACATATATTTTTTTTAATTAAAAATTTGGGGAAAATATGCGATGTTACAGTCTCCGCTTCTTTTGGAAACTTCGTCCGAACTTATTAAAAACACAGGGTTGAGGGTGATTGGGTAGAAATTAGGGCAACTGTGGTTTGGAAAAATTTTGGGTTAAGGCACGACATAAAATTTATAGGTAATAGAATAATCTGTTTGAATAATTTAGGTAAGAGGTTGGATGTGTGTTACTATAGGAAAACTAAATGAACTACCAAAACCTTATTAGAATTTCACACTACCTTAACGTACCTGTAAATTCATGATTACGTTCCGGACCGCAATCACTAATTTACCTTACATTAGGGTTTTGTGTCCTTCCATAACTCTAGGCACACACACAATGCCAATTAAACTTGTGGTTGAATCGTGTATAATGTATCCAAAAATGAGTCCAACAGTTGAGCAGGAAAAAGACTGCTACCAGTCAGTGAGTAAGAACCTCTACCGATTGTTAAGCAGGTGCGATAGCCTCTACCAGTCGTTAAGCAGGTTGTAGGGCCTCTACCGACTGTTGAGCAGGCATGATGACCTCTACCAATCGTTGAGCAGGTTATTTGGTACTCTACTAACTGTTGAGTAAGTACTTCATCCTCTATCAGTTGTTTGATTAACTGTAACAATTGTTTTTGATTTAACACATAAGTTGCAAGTTGATAATACATACATGTAAGCAAGCTTGCAAATGCATCAAGTATCAAGTATAGCATGCGAGTTGTAATAGAGCTGCCCTAGACAAGGTTAATGACTCTAGGTGTGTTTGTAGCAAATAGTTTATATTCCATGCTTTCAAGTATCATGACTAATCAAATGTTCAGGTAGATAATCAAATACTCATGTATAACTAAGAATCAAGTTTGATGCGACGAACAATCAAGTTTTCAAAGGTTTGGTTATCGTAGGGATCAAGTTCATGTCAAGAGGATAAAGAATATGAATTTAGTTCTTGAGAGGATGATGAAGAACTCAAAGTATCATCAAGGTTATGAAAGATAGTGAACGTGAAATTAGTTAGTAAAGGGTTTATTTTATAGGTTTTCAAAAAGGCACAAATAGTAAGGAGATTATTTAGCAGTGTAAATCGTGAGGTTTGAATCAAAGGTTAGAATTCAAGTGTATGAGAAAACATGATTGTGGTATATGCCAAATATTGTAGAAATTTGAACGAGTTGAAAATAAGTAAGTGTCGATGGAGAATTTAGAGACTAAATATTGTTCCTAGGGATGGGAGGATTTTATTTTCAAAATTGGTTTTGTACATAAAGCAAAAGTCGTTAAATAGTACAAACTAAGTGAGCTTTGATTAAAATATTCCAGTTAGTTGGAGATTTTAAAAACACGACATAAGGTTTTATAGATCAAGGTGACATTATATCGAAAATCCTTTGTTACGCTAATAAATAAACATTTGAATTTAGAAATTAAGTTTATGGACATCTTTTGACTAAAATATGTATTTTCCATGGTCTATAGGTGATGGAAATTTGACAATATTAAGAAATATTTAGTGTTATGCTAGGGTATACTCAGGTTATGAGGTTACAGTTGAAAAACATATAATATGTTGAGAAAGGAAATAATATGATTTGGGTAGGGTGTTGAAAATGATCAACAAGTGGCTAAGATGGTAAGATGAAGTGTGATTGTGAAACCCATATATGATTATGAAATGGGAATGATTTAAGCTGTAAAATTTTGAGATTTTAGAGCTTAGTTTAAGGAAAGTGAGTGTAATCATTTATTCATTAATTAAAACGAATAAACGAAAATGTTGCCTTATCAAAGCTTCTAGATTCTAATAACATAGTGAAGACATGCTTTAGCCTATAAGTGAATACTCATACCAAGAATTCCCATGTAGGCATCCGGGTCCCTCATCTGATTGGGATATATGCGCAATGCCAGTCCTAGACAGAAAACTCAGAATACAGGCGTTCACCCTTCCAGATTGCACGTGTTCGTTATTAAAATCTAGAACTTCGACGGGATCTTCAAGTAGTTCAGGTTAAGACTTAAGGATCTTGTCCTATTAGTCTAAGGGTAGATCCAGTGATGGAGAATAATCATCTTATAGGGGTTGAAGTAGAGATAAGAAGTAGGATAGAGATAAAGAAAAGAAACAAGTATAGTTGCAAGCAAAAGGAGCAAGTACTGATTATAATCCTATGGTTATAGACTAGATTATTTTCTAATAACCTAATTCCCAATAACCATGGCTCTGATACCAATCTGTAACACCCCAACCGATGGCGAAAACATCGGGATGCCACGTAGTGATGATTGTTCAATAGCTCATGGTACTAAATGGAAGTTAAAAATTATAGAACAGTTTACAATTTGCCTTACAAATAATGATTACAAAAGTTGATTAATATAAACTAGGTCCAAATCTCCTACGCGTTCCAAGACTTGTACAACTTCCAATAGCAAATAAAACCTGAAACATGTTAAGTTGGAAAAATGGGGGGGGGGGGTCAACTATAAATAGTTGGTGAGAATACATAGGTTTTTGAATATATTATATAACAATAGTTTGTACAACAATCATAGTTGTATAATGATAGAGTTATGCGTCCGACATGTAACAATGCGTCTTTTGTACAATCAAACCTTGTGTCGACTGAGACCTAACTCGCAAATTAGTAAAAGTGTAACTGTTATCGATCATCCCTGAATTTATGCGGGGGGATGGATTTGTCAGACCTATAGCGCTATAGTTAATGATTGTACTGTGTCTTTTTGTTACAGTCAAATGATAGAATTAGTAAATTATAGTGTAATTGAATCACAAGTTTCAATAATGTAAGAATGAGTAAATGACAGTGTATAAATTGTTTATACATGTTTCACCCCAAAAATGTAAAACAGAAAAAGGGGCTATGTAAACTCACCTTAGTGCTAGAATTAAATCCCTCGATATAGAATATTTGTGGCTCTTGTGTCCAAATATCACCCTATTTATCAGGCAATAATTGAGTAATGGGAAAACTTAAAAGTCTAAGTTTTCTAGTCTACAAGTAGTTCTAGGGTTCCTAATTTGGGGATTGATAATTTGATTAATCGTTAATTAGATAAATAGTTAATAAATAAAGGAAAATTTGGAACATAATTAAATAAAAGGCTATTTGTAGATTTTTGATTAAGGATGGTCACATTATGAGATTTTAAGTATGAAAATAATTTTTATAAAATTATTTTCTCAAAAATTGAATATTTAGTATATTTTATCTTATATGTCAAAATATAGTTTTAATATTTAAAAATATTAAAATTAATGAAATTTCAAATTAAAATTTATATTTATGTTCTAAATGAACAAAAATATTTTATGTAAAATTGTGGTATAAAAATAGTGAAAAATGAATTTATTATGATTTATTTATGATTAAAATAACAAAAATTAATTAAAAATATTAAACAAACGGTTTTTCTAGAATAAAATTTATTTCTGCAATACATATTGATCTACAAGTTTAAAATAATTCTTGTGAGATTTTATAAAGTTGTTTAGATAATTTTTATAGAATTTTAAAATTATAATTGAATAAACTTGTAATATTTATAATATATATTAAAGAAATGATTTTTGGAAAAAAAAATTGTATAATAAACTTTGTCATTAGAATAACAAAAAATAATTTTTATAGAATTTTTAAAGCACTTTTAGTAATTAAAAACTATTTTTTAAAAAAAAAAGTATAAAAGGGTAAAAAGAATATAAAAGAGGTCTAAAAAAATGTTTTCTGTGCCGGGACTCGAACCCGAGTCTCTGGCCGTTTCTTTTATATATACAGTATAAACCATTTTATTTTTTTGAAGCATATCATATATAAACTATAATATTATATATACAGTATACATAAACCACTACTATATAAAACTATAATATTAAAACAAGGTTAAAATGTTACGAAATATTTCTTTTAAAACATGCCAAAACGTCGAGATTCAACGATGTTTTTTTGCCAATAATTATTAGTATAAGGTTTTTAAACATATATTGTTTAAAACAAACATATTTTTTTTAATTAAAAATTTGGGAAAATATGCGATGTTACAACTTATTCCAAATTGAAGGTAAAAAAAATTATTTCAAAATTAAATATTTTATTTTTTTTAACGTCCCTTTTGTTTTAAATTAATAATTACAAACTTTATCGTTATTAGGTTTGTCTCTATCTGATGAACAAATCAAGAACCTTACGTTGCTTGAAATTGAGAAACAGTTGCTTCGGAATAACTCAAGCCTACGTAGGTTTCCTTCTATGCCTTATCCGAATAATGATTCGATAGCATCTGCAAATAACCGTTTGATTCTTGATGAGCTGAATTATCAAGTAAGTACGCTGGCTGAGGAATTTGATACCAATTCACGTTCTTTAACTGATGAGCAACGTTCAATTTTTGACGAAATCATTCATGCGGTTGATTGTAACAAAGGTGGGCTATTCTTTGTTTATGGTTTTGGAGGCACTGGTAAAACCTTTTTATGGAAAACATTGTCTGCTGCCATCAGATCTAAAGGACAAATTGTTTTGAACGTTGCATCCAGTGGTATTGCTTCTCTGTTGTTATCGGTGGAAGGACAGCGCATTCTAGGTTCCGTATACCTTTGAATGTTGCTGAACAGTCATTGTGCGGTATAAAGCCGAATAGTGATGATGCTGATTTATTGAAGCAAACTAAGATAATTATTTGGGATGAAGCTTCAATGATTCACAAGCATGCTTTTGAAGCACTTGATCGTACAATGAAAGACTTTTTGCAGTCAAATTCTTCAGGTAATTCTGAGTTACCTTTTGGTGGTAAGGTTATGGTTTTGGGTGGCGATTTTAGACAGATCCTTCCTGTTGTTCCCAATGGGAGTAGAAGAGATATTTTAAATGCCTCAATAACTTCGTCTCCTATTTGGAATAGTTGCAAAGTCCTTACATTAACCAAAAACATGAGGTTAACGTTGGGTAACAACACATCTGAATCCGAAGAAACAAAGGCATTTGCAAACTGGCTTCTTGAATTAGGTGAGGGAAAAGTTGGTGAGTCAATTCATGATGATGAGGCAGATGTGGACATTCCAGATGATCTTCTTATTAAGGATTCATCAGATCCGATTTCTAGATTAATTGACTTCGTCTACCCTTCACTTCTTCAACTTTACACAGATAAAGATTACTTTGGAGAACGAGCAATACTTGCACCTACAAACGAAGTAGTAGATGAAATAAATGAAAGGCTGCTTGCATTGTTTCCTGGAGATGAAGTCGAGTATCTGAGCTCTGATAGTATATGTCAGATTGAGAACGGTAATAACCGTTCACAGGAAGACTTATACTCTCCTGATGTCCTTAATGGTTTAAAAATTTATGGGTTGCCTAATCATCGATTAGCACTAAAAGTCGGTGTACACGTTATATTGTTGAGAAACATAGATCAACAAAATGGTTTGTGCAACGGCACGAGATTACGAATCACCAGACTTGCAAAGCGTGTTATTGAAGCCGAAATGATATCAGGTGGAAACATTGGTACCAAATATCTTATTCCTAGAATAAATTTGATACCATCTGATATCAAGATTCCAGTAAAGTTTCAAAGGCGTCAATTCCCAATAAGCGTATGTTTCGCAATGACTATCAATAAAAGCCAAGGACAGTATTTATCGAAGGTTGGATTGTATTTAAGAGAACTTGTATTCTCACATGGCCAACTTTATGTTGCATTGTCAAGAGTTAAAAGCAGGGCATAAGTGAAATTACTTATATTTGATGGTGATGGGAATGTCAAAACTAAAACAAAAAATGTGGTATATAAGGAAATTTCCAGCGATATTTGAATAAAATGTGTATTTGTTGCTTTTAAATTTTAATAAAATATTTCTACTGTATTTTTCTATACATTATACTACTCCAAATAATCGTACGTTGGTGAACCGTGTGTCCACGAGAGCAAATATCTAGTATTTATTATTGTAAAATTTATGATGGCGACAAATGTACTCCATATGAAATGGAGTGTGGGCCCGGTGGGTTTTCATTGGAAATTTACTTGTGCATCTAATCCATCTATCCATCCATCGGCTTCAGCTAGACAGCTCTCTTCAAAACATTAAAAATCGTCCTGATTTTGGAGGAAGGGGTGCAATGGTGGAAAGGTATTTAGCAGATGAGTTTCACGATGTTCCCCACAAGCATCCATCCGTTGAGGCTCTCAGGAACTGGCGTAAAGCCGTATCCCTGGTTAAAAACAGTCGCAGAAGATTCCGCCATGTTGCCGACCTCCATAAGCGATCTCTTCATCAACACACTCTTTCCAAAGTCAAGGTGCTTATATTATATTTTCTTCATCATTTTTAGATCTCAACAGTTTGAGCATATGATATTAGTCAATGCCACCATGTATTGTTGCTAACTGCATTTTTCTAAACCATCAATATCTTTAGTTATGTCGTCACACGTGAAAAATAAACCCAACAACTCTAAACCTGATCGACTGACTTTGTATTTTATAATTTTTATTATTATTTTGGTAGAATTGAAAAAATGGATATATTTATTTAGTGGATACTTTCTGGGGTCCATGAGCTGGAGATTGAAGTTGGAGGGGGTACAAACAAGGGCTCAGCTAATTAAGGTCATTTAAAATCAATCGAGCATTTTTTTTTAAGTTAGATTATTTTTTCAATCAATCTACGAGGAGTCTGCTAGCTTTTTGAACAACCATTATATTAGTCTTTGGGTTGGGTTGGGTTGGGTTGAGGCAGCGGTGACCCTTAGTATTCTCTGGAATAGTGGCGATGAGTGTCATCTGTGTTCGCAACCGTGGCTTACCTATCCCATTAATTAGGAGGTTATCGGAAGTTTGTTAATTGGTTGTTAAAAAAAGATCTATCAAATACTATATTTACTTACCAAATTAATAATGAAATCATCAATGGTACCTACCTCTCCATTACATCCAAATTCCATGATATTGGATTTTTTATTTATTTATTTATTTATTTAGGGTTTTAAAATTGATTTGGGGGTCCAGGAAGGAAGGAGGCTTGCAAATTGCCAGAATCTCAAGGCTATTTAATTTTTTAATATATATTGTTAGTTACATAGCGAATACGCGTTGAAACAGTGTGTGTTAATATTATTATTATATTATATATCACTGCCCATATCAGACTATCGTCACGCATGAAAAATCTACGGCATCTTCTACTAAATAAAGCTTTTTGGCTTTTAAAATAGAGTCTCTGTCACGTGCTCATACCTCTCACTCGCTTCGTTTCGACCTTTAGTGTGTAACAATTTCACAAGTTTTCGTTAAGCACTACCACATTAAAATAATATTTAAAGAAAATAAATTAAAAAAATAAGAATAATAAAGCTGATTGGTTGATGGCATGAGGCCCACATCTTCTTTTCCCTTTCACATGCGTTAACCCCTTCGCGCCATTATGTTTCACGCCCTGCTAGAAACGCCGACTAATGTTCCCGCTAGCAGGGCGTTAGATGGTAACGCATGGTCTAAGGTGCAGACAACCCCCCTCCCCCTCAGCTTTGTGGAGGTTAAACTTTAAAGATTCCTTACCCATTAACTTAGCACCGAATCTAGGGTGGGATTGTAACTTTCTTTTGTAAAAGCATTTAGGATAAAGGCTTTTTTGAATTACTTTTAAGGAATTTTATGTAAGTGGGCAAAGTTGTATTGTCATGTTGGTGGTAGTCCCACTAGTGAAAGAATATAAAGGGGGAAACTGAATACTTTAAATGTATCTGTGTATTGGATAAATCATATATAATCTCTATATGTATCTGTGTATTGGTAAAACAATGTGAATAGTTATCAAAGTCTAACAAACTAATGTTGATAGTAAAATGGATATCGGTAACTCCTATAATTTATCTCTAGGAATATGATAATAACTCTTAACATATTGATATAAATAATATATATATACACACACACATATTTGTGTGTGTGTGTTTTGCTAAGGCCTGAATGGATGTATGGAGCATGGCTTCTAGTGGAATTACGAAGAGATAACTAGATAGGTAGGCGTTGTATGTTGGATTTTGGGAATTTTTCTTGTGTCGCAAGAAGCTGAGGTTGAGGCGAAGGAAATGGCGAAGAAGAAGCTAAGGCTTGCAACGAGATGGCTTGTAAATAAAAGAAGATGGGAGGTTGGCGGCGATGACGGAGCTACAAATATGATGATTATATATATATATATATAAAAAAAAAGCCTATTATCATAAATAAATAAAAGATAATCAAATGTTTTAACATAACAACTGGTTATAAAGGCTGTAGGTAAAATTTAATGTAATAACTGGTTATAGTGGTTGTAGGTAAAGTTTTACATCAAATGGTAACACATTATAACCATATTGCATTAGAAGGTAAGTTTAAAATTCCGTTACATACAATCACTACATTTTCAAGCAATCTGTTTGCGTTATGTTATCACGTTAATAATGTGTTACTCTCTTTCCTTTCATATCTAACATTTTTCAGGAAGATCTGCGGGTTGGCTTCCTAACTGTGAGAGCAGCGATACGGTTTATAGATGGTATGTTATGCTATGTATGCATATTTCAATCTGTATTAAGTTGCAAGGAAAAATAAAATATTTCGTATGAAGTTTAAAGAAAATTTTGTCTCTCTATTTGGACATTCTTTATGGTAAACAAATTATACTTCAATCCTAACAGGTGTTGGAATTCGTCAACCAGATGATGCAAAAGTTTCTGACTTTCACAATAATCCAGATAAACTTGCATCCATGGTTCGAAACTATCATGTGAAAACCTTACGAAGCATTGGTGGAGTTAATGGAGTTGCAGAAGCAGTAAAAGTCAACATAGATGAAGGAGTTAAGTCAACTGAGTTGACTATTAGACAAGAAACTTATGGTGCCAACACGTATACTGAGAAGCCTTCTAAAAGCTTTTTTAAATTTGTATGGGACGCTCTTCATGACTTGACCCTCATCATACTTATAGTTTGTGCAGTAGTATCAATAGGTGTAGGCCTTGCTACCGAAGGCTTTCCAGATGGATTATATGATGGGTTAGGAAATATTACTAAGTATTTTGTTAGTAGTTACCGTTACTGCTGTCAGTGACTACAGACAATCTTTACAATTTAAGGATTTAGACAAGGAGAAGAAAAAGATTTCATGTCATGTAACAAGAGACGGGTGTCGCAAGAAGATTTCCATATACGACCTGGTTGTTGGAGATGTTGTCCATTTGTCGATTGGTGACCAAGTTCCTGCTGATGGGATATTTATATCAGGATACAGTTTATTAATTGATGAATCTAGTTTAACTGGTGAGAGTGAAGCTGTGCGTATAGATGAAAAGAAACCGTTTCTTCTTGGAGGAACTAAGGTACATGACGGGTCGGCTAAAATGCTTGTTGCAGCAGTCGGTATGAAAACCGAATGGGGAAAATTAATGGAAACATTAAATGACGAAGGAGAAAACGAGACCCCATTGCAAGTGAAGTTAAATGGTGTCGCTACAATTATTGGAAAAATAGGATTAGTATTTGCTGTGTTGACTTTTCTAGTGTTGACCGTGAGATTTATTGTAGAAAAAGCAATGCGAAACGAGCTTTCAAGCTGGACCTCAAGTGATGCGTTGAGTATGTTGGACTACTTTGCAACTGCAGTAACCATTATTGTTGTTGCAGTGCCTGAAGGACTGCCTCTAGCTGTCACACTAAGCCTCGCATTTGCAATGAAGAAGTTAATGGATAACAAAGCACTTGTAAGACATCTGTCTGCTTGTGAAACAATGGGTTCCTCTACTTGCATATGCACAGATAAAACGGGGACTTTAACAACAAATCATATGGTGGTTGATAAAATATGGGTAGCTGGTAAAACAAAAGGTGCTAAAGAACCTTCAGAATTACCTGAAAATGTATCAACCGTTCTCTTGCAATGTATATTTGAATGTACAGGTTCTGAGGTGGTCAAAAATGAAAATGGTCAAACATCGGTTTTGGGCACTCCAACAGAATCGGCAATATTAGAATATGGTTTGCTTTTGGGTGGTGATTTTGGTACCGTGCGTAGTGAGATAAAACTATTGAAAATGGAACCTTTTAATTCTAAGAAAAAGAATATGTCTGTGATTACCGCTCTGCCAGGTGGTCAGATACGCGCGTTCTGCAAAGGTGCATCAGAAATAGTATTGGGAATGTGTGACAAGATCATAGACGAAAGTGGCGAACCTGTTCAAATGTCTGAGGAAAAAGCAAAATTAATTACAAATATTATTAATGAATTTGCAGATAATGCTTTAAGAACACTTTCTTTGGCTTATATTGATGTGCAAGGTGAGTTTGATATGCAAAAAGACATACCTGCTCATGGGTATACTTTGATTGCAGTTGTGGGTATAAAGGATCCACTCAGACCAGGGGTAAAAGAAGCAGTGAAAATTTGTTTAAGAGCTGGCATTACTGTGCGTATGGTGACGGGTGACAACATTAACACTGCTAGAGCCATTGCAAAGGAATGTGGCATACTAACTGAGGATGGTGTTGCCATAGAAGGCCCAGATTTCAGAAACAGAACTAATGAACAACAGAGGGAATTAGCACCAATAATTCAGGTACACAACTTTGTAATATCAAAAAATCGTTCAAGTGACGGAGACTGGATTTTCACGAGAGCAATTTCTATGGATAAAATGTTAGCTTAATGGGGTACATGTTAAATGGGTCGAACAGGTTAACGTAGCCCAAAGTCTTTTTCTTTTTCTTAACGCATACAACTCCTAATTCATTTTTATTGATTTTGATAACTACATTGATACTATTGTTTATGTAAAAATAATCAACACAAAAGTGGGTCAAGTCAACTCTACTTAACCAAGTACTGCCCATCTACTATATTTAGAGTGCTTTTTCATGAGCAGGTCATGGCTAGATCGTCACCAACGGACAAGTTGGAGCTAGTGAAACATTTGAGGGGGTTGTCTGAAGTTGTCGCAGTCACGGGTGATGGGACTAATGATGCTCCAGCATTGCATGCATCTGATATTGGATTCGCCATGGGAATAGCAGGGACAGAGGTTAGTATATCATCTTTTCTTCTGCTTCTTAACTTAATGTTTCTCTCCCATTTTTGTTCATATGTCTGTTTTCGGTCCACAGGTTGCTAAAGAACAAGCCGATGTCATTGTCATGGATGATGATTTTGCAACTATCGTTAAAGTAGCCAAATGGGGACGTGCAGTGTACATAAATATTCAAAAGTTTGTCCAGTTTCAGTTAACAGTCAATATCGTTGCTCTAATGATCAACTTTGTTTCTGCATGCGTCACAGGTGTGTTGATCGTTATTAATGGACTTCTTGTTCACAATGATATTGATATATTGCAAACCTCTGTGAAGTTACTTTCTTAAGATAACCTAAACGTCATAAAATATTAAATCCATAGACCATAGCAATGCACGACAGGCAGGTTGGATAAAAGGACAAAACGACCCGAAACACTTTATTATCCAAAATCTTGAATTTGTACTTAGATTATCAATATGTAAAATTTGATAACAAACAAAACATATATATTTTAGATAATAATCAATATCTCTGTATAAATTGATGGATTAATACCATAAAAAAACCAACATTATTTCTAATTTTACATGAAAAAGTCCCTGAATATAATCTTGGCATATTGAAGTTCCTAAACATGTCTAAATTGCATATATTTGTGAAAACGAAATTAAAATGACTTGTTACCTTTTAATTGGTTAAAGAACTTTGTCCGAAAATATTGAATGCCAGTTCATCAAATTTTGACTTGTTTAAGACATAATTAGTCATTATATAAACTTTTTTTTAAAAAGTATGTGCATTCTAGACATGTATAAGAGCTTTAACATATCAAGATTGGATTGGAGGATTTTTCATGTAAAAGAACATAATATGATGGGTTTTTGTTGTATTTACCATAAAATGATTTATGAGATTTTAAGCATTAAAAGTCTGCACTGAGTGACTGTTGATCCTTTCGACCTGTTTTTAAGCTAATTTTGTTGATTTTATATGTTTGACCTGATATATATAATATATGAAACAGACCAAAACCAGTTGATAAGTAAATGACTTAAAACTGTCACCTCTAATTAACTGCTCTCCTTTTACTTGTGTTCAGGATCTGCCCCCCTAACCGCTGTGCAACTGCTATGGGTGAACCTGATCATGGACACATTGGGTGCGTTGGCCCTGGCCACTGAACCACCTACTGACGGCCTTATGAATAGAACACCGGTTAAGCGAACCGAAAGTTTCATAACAAAGACCATGTGGAGGAATATCATAGGCCAAAGCGTTTACCAAATGGCTGTCCTATTTGTCTTAAATTTCGCGGGGAAACCCATTTTAAATCTGCAAGGAGACAATGCAACTGCCATCCTCAATACTTTCATTTTCAACACCTTTGTCTTCTGTCAGGTAAGTTTTTTTAATCCATGCGATCGGTTATATATTATTTCTAAGGGGTAAAAAAAAAATTTTTAAAAATCTGTAAAAAGTATTGGTTTTACTCCTTTTTTATATTACTATTTAATAATAGAATAAAAATCTTATGTAATAGTCAAACTATATGAAAATCCATATCAAGGGGTTTCTAAGTGCACAAAAATCTCTTAAATTACTTTATTAAAATAGTTATAGCAATAAATAGTTTTCACTATCATAATGTACAACTTATTTTGGTAGGTCTTTAACGAAATAAACAGTCGTGATATCGATGAGATAAACATTTTCCGGGGCATGTTGAGCAGCTGGATATTCATTGCTGTCATGCTATCGACTGTTGTTTTCCAAATCATAATTGTGGAGTTTCTTGGCACTTTTGCAAGCACCGTGCCGTTAGATTGGGAACTGTGGCTGCTTAGCATCGCGATAGGGTTCGTGAGCATGCCAATTGCAGTTGTTGTGAAGTACATTCCTGTTGAAAATTTCAGGGTGACGCGACATCATGACGATTATGTCCCGCTTGCTAGCGATCCAGATCCTGAAAACAATGTTTGATGAAATGCTGAAGAGAATATAGAGTTTCCACTCAAATGAATGATTGTAGCTAGCTAGGTTACCATACCCCTATTGACTTATGCATCACCAATGGACGGACATATGAAAGAACAATTTTGATGCATTAGTAACTATTAACCTCCTTTGTTTTCTGTACAACTTAATCAGTATATTTTTTTGTTAACATTTGAAGACAAGTAGAGAATTGTATCTCATAAACCATTGAAACCTACCAAACTGTCAAAAATAATGCAAGTTGGCCGGTATTGGGTATTTGGTCGCCTACTGTTTGCAATTTGGGTTTAACATTCCTACTTCATGCTTTATTCTAGTGAGAGATATTGTAAAGTTAAGTTACTTAGAATTAAATCCAACGTCCACTAGTTCCTACCCTTACCGTGTTTTGCCTTGTCCATAATTTAGCATACTATTATATTATTGGGTCTCTCAATTATCTAGTCTAGTCTAGTCTAGTCTAGGTTATTAAAAACAAAGAAATAAAGAAAGATATACCAATGCATGAAGGCCGGCCTAAGGTCAGCCTAGCCTCTGATTCAACAATACCCAAACAAAACAAAACAATACTAGATTCTTTAGAAATTCTAGTAAAAATTGTTTGAATGCAACTTGTAATAGAATAGAGGACTGGAAACAATATTATCCAATACTCATACTAGCTAGCGCCCATTTACTTCTTATTTTACTTTTACGTATTATTAAACTGTGTTGACTCTGAAAAGTCAACAGTAGATTCTATTTTTAAATAGAATGTTGATTTTAAAAGGATCGGTCTATTCCCACCCCCCTCCTTCTATTTTAACCCCCCTTAAAGTGTCTTGCTTTGGCCAAAGCGATGCGCTTTGCCCCATTTCGAGGAGGTCAGTACGAGGGGGCAGAAAAAGCTGAATTTTAAAAGCGAAGCACCTCGCTTTGGCCAAAGAGAGGCGCTTCGAATCATTATTTTATTTTGGGGTGTTTTTTGATGTTTTGAATTGGTTTTTTATTTTATTTTTTTAAAATTAATATAATAATTTAAAAAGTTAAAAAAAATTAAAAAACAAAGTAATAACCCTAATCAAACATCTATATAGGCGTTTTCGATTTCCAAATGAATCAACGACTTAAACTTGACATCATCAACCACGTATAGTCAAAGATTTTAACACAAAACAAAGTAATAACCCTAATTATACTATTATTAATAACTCTAAAAGTGGTTTTATTTAATTTTTATTTATTACTTCTGGGAAAGACACAACGTTAATCTTCGTTATCCGGTATCATCTCTTAACATGCTCGGTAACAGAGAGAAATACTTTCTTCTTTTGTTGTACAATCTTTGTTAGTTATTGTTTACCTTCCAATCGATTTCAAGTATGTGAAGAACTTGATCTTCGAATGCGGTATGC
Source organism: Ambrosia x helenae (assembly GCA_030844895.1). Taxonomy (NCBI): domain Eukaryota; kingdom Viridiplantae; phylum Streptophyta; class Magnoliopsida; order Asterales; family Asteraceae; genus Ambrosia; species Ambrosia x helenae. The sequence continues at coordinate 33,429 of JAUTDX010002444.1, read as the reverse complement.
GCGTTAAATTTCATTAAATAAATGAAAAAGGCGAATTAGTCAATCAAGGGATCCGCTTGGAGTCTAAAGCTTCGCGTGTCATCTTGGTTGAATTCATGTTGCAACATTCGTCTCGTGTGTGTTATGGTCAGAAATTTTAGGGCTATTTTAGTGGGTTTTTCCAAGACTTCATCCTTGTGCTTTTTAGTGGGTTTTTCCAATGCTCAAACAACATAGGCAAGTCCTCGTCTGATCCACAAAACAAAAGCATAATCTTGAAGTGTTTTACTATAGCCATTTTTCCCTGGTTTACGAAGAATGGGTTGAAGGTGTGTGTTGTAAATATAATAAACAAAGATAATAGGAAGATCAGAGCTCAAAAAGCAAGTGTGAAGATCAAGAGAAAGAAATTAGAAGAAGATGATGAAAAGTGCTCCAACATAACTTGCACCGGCTTGAGATATGAGTTTGATTAGCTTAAATCTCTCTGATCCATGGTATCCACTTTCACCTGAAGCTTTCCTTTCTACCCCTGTTTTGAATTAGTATACGGAGAGCAAATAGACGAACATCATTCAAAATTTCAACTTCCCGTTCAGGTGCTTAAGTCCACCAACCTACTTGATCGTTGACAGATATATCTCCGATAACAGAAGAGTTATCTTCAATGATTCTAAGAAACTTTAAAGAAATTAGAAGAAGATGATGAGATAGACGAACATCATTCAAAATTTCAACTTCCCGTTCAGGTGCTTAAGTCCACCAACCTACTTGATCGTTCACAGATATCTCTCTATAACAGAAGAGTTATCTTCAATGATTCTAAGAAACTTGAAAGAATAGGTACCTTGAAGACTAGATTCGGTGCAATCGGAATCTGAATATTATATTACAATAATATTACGTTGAGCAAAAAGTTGTGTTTGAAGCCTAGTTCTTTTGGCCACAGGTACAGAAAGGTTATAAATGTTCATGTCGTTTCAGGTTGCCTTCATCGTTGACAGATATCTCTCTGATAACAGAAGAGTTATCTTCAAAATTGATGTAATGTATAAGTTTTAGAGTCATTAAGCATTTAAAGAACTTGCACCGGCTTGAGATATGAGTTTGATTAGCTTAAATCTCTCTGATCCATGGTATCCACTTTCACCTGAAGCTTTCTCTGATCCATGGTTGCGCGTTAGCGTCGATCCGATTGTTAAAAGTATCAAGAATCTAAAATTAGTAAAACAACTTTTCAGACAAGCAAGTAAAATTCAGTTTTTATCATAGAGATATCTGTCAAAGAATTTAATTTGATATACTCTATATCAACCGAAAATGAGTATCATCAATCTGGTATTAGTGGTTGGAAACTCTTATGACAAAGCTTGTGTTGAGGGATAAACCATTCGGAATGGTTTGAAGGTGTGTGTTGAAACAAGGTATGGATATGGAGAACATGGAATGAGATGATTTCGAATTTCGTACAGAGATTCCATAACTAAAAGTCAGTTGTTATCAGAGAGATATCTATCAACGATCAAGGCAACATACTTGAAATCAATGGGAAGGTAAACAAATCCTGCTCATCATGAGGAATATCTAGTCGATCCGACTGTTGATTTCTTTCTACAACCAGTACAACGAACTCTGTATGGGTTGCGCGTTAGCGCCGATCCGATTGTTAAAAGTATCAAGAATCTGAAATTAGTAAAACAACTTTTCAGGCAAGCAAGTAAAATTTCAGTTGTTATCGGAGAGCTATCTGTCAACGATGAAGGCAACCTGATAAAGGCTGAACACGAGTATAATCAAACAAGGGTTGCTCTGAAAACCACTAACGATCAATTATAGTATAGTCCGGAAGTCGAGCATATCAATTAGACATGCAAAAATTGTATTCTGAAAAATATGGGTATCGAATGTATAGTCGGAGCACCACGTACAATGATTCATCAAAGTTGTACAAAGCTGGATGTTTCTATTGAAAAACACAAATAAGCAATAAACGAACCGAAACGCCTCAAACGAATTTTCTTGGCTTGGAAACAACTTAAAAGAACTAAAAATGAATTAAAATTATTTTTAGTCAATAACAAGTAATTTTAAAGAATTAAAAGAATTTTTTTTTTTGGCCAAAGCACCTGGCTTTGGCCAAAGCTAGGCGCTTGAGTGGCTTGATTAGACCACAGGCGCCTCGCTTTGGCCAAAGCCAGGCGCTTTGGCTTTTTTTTTTAAAAATAATTTTCTTTTAATTCTTTAAAATTATTTGTTATTGACTAAAAAATAATTTTAATTCATTTTTAGTTCTTTTAAGTTGTTTCCAAGCCAAGAAAATTTGTTTGAGGCGTTTCGGTTCGTTTATTGCTCGTTTATGTTTTTCAATAGAAACATCCAGCTTTGTACAACTTTGATGAATCATTGTACGTGATGCTCCGACTAAACCTAACACACAACAATTTGTTTTAATTCATTTTAAAGTGTTTTTAGTTACTTTTCAATTAATCAAGGTCTTCACATTTTAGTAACATTTTAGATTAACTAGGATTTAGAACAACCACGTGTCAAGAAATGATAATTTTCAAATATTGCAGATCAAGGTGTTACCAAGAATGTCAAGAAATGATAATTTTCAAATATTGCATGTCTAAATCATTGTACAATGTCTTTTTAGAGGAACCCTTGTTTGATTATACTCTGTTCAGCCTTTAAACTTCGTTTTTATTTTTTGATAGAAAGGAACTAAGTTGCAATATAATAATGATGTAAATAATAATAATAATAATGTAATAAGTTATGGTTTCGGGTTCCCTTCATCATTGACAGATATCTCTCCGAGATGATAAAGGTAGATCATGGAAAGTTCAACTCAAGAAACAAAGCTGAAACCGATTAATGTTCTTTATATATGAATAGTGACCCTTTGGCAATCGACGTTGTTATTAATGTCAAGATATGTGGCTTTAGTCCTTTACGCAGGTTTGCCAGAGGGTCATTATTCGTATATAAAGAACATTAATCGGTTTCATCTTTGTTTCTTGAGTTGAACTTTCCATGATCTACCTTTGTTTCTTGAGTTGAATCTTCTACGATATCATCTCATTCCATCTTCTCCATATCATACCTTGTTTCAAGTACTTTAGGTAAAGTGATCAAACGAACGAGATACCTGACTCCTAGAAGTCTTGAAGACCAAATGTCTTTTTGCAAAAAGGTATACCACACCACTAGACCACTGTTCAGGTGCTTAAGTCCACCAACCTACTTGATCGTTGACAGATATCTCTCCGATAACAGAAGAGTTATCTTCAATGATTCTAAGAAACTTGAAAGAAAAGGTACCTTGAAGACTAGATTCGGTGCACTTCAAGTAGAAGAAGATGAAGAAGAATAAATAAAGTCTATTAATAGAGGTTAGTAGGTTACTCATTACTGGTGGAAATGGGAGCTGGCCATGCCCGAAGTCGTTAACTTGAAAGAAGAGGTATCTTGAAGACTAGATTCGGTGCAATCAGAATCTGAATATTATATTACAATAATATTACATTTAGCAAAAAGTAGTGTTTGAAGCCTAGTTCTTTTGGCCACAGGTACAGAAAGTTTGAATGCATTGACAAAAGAATCAGCAAAAACAGCGATGTCAAGGGTTTTAAAACAAGGAAGATGAATTGGAAACTGATCATTACAGTTATGCCTTTTTTGATCAGAAAATATATTCCCAAACAATTAAAAACAACTTTTCAGTTGTTGGACACTGAGATTGATAACTTCTCTATGGAAGTTGCTAAAATAGTTAAACAAAAGCTGAAATTGAACAGTTATTTGGAATGTTCATGATCATTACATTTATGCCTTTTTTGATCAGAAAATATATTCCCAAACAATTAAAAATAACTTTTCATGCAAGCAAGTAAAATTCAGTTGTTGGACATTGAGATGGAGAATTCCTATGGAAGTTGCTAAAATAGTTAAACAAAACAAAAGCTGAAATTGAACTGTTATTTGGAATGTTCCTGATCATTACAGTTAAGCCTTTTTTTATCAAAAAATATATTCCCAAACAATTAAAAACAAGTTTTCATTCAAGCAAGTAAAATCCAGGAGAAAGGTGTGGATTATCGGAAGATTAACGAGGTTGAGGTTAAACTTGGAGTTTGGTGAAATGAACTTGAAGACTAGATTCATTACAATCGGAATCTGAATATTATATTACAATAATATTACGTTGAGCAAAAAGTAGTGTTTGAAGCCTAGTTCTTTTGGCCACAGGTACAGAAAGTTATCAATCTCACTGTCCAACAACTGAATTTTACTTGCTTGCATGAAAAGTTGTTTTTAATTGTTTGATAATATATCTTTTGATCAAAGGATCCATAATGTTGTTTATGCAAGCAATAGCACAAGTCCTTCTTTAATGTTGTTTACAATTAAAAGGAACTAGGTTGCAAAGGAACTTCAGGTCAGCCAGACGTTTTGTCAAAAGAACATACTTGAAATCGATGGGAAGGTAAACAAAATCATATAAAATCAATGATAACTTCTCTTCAGTAGAAATGTGTGGACTATCGGAAGATTGATTTTAAGAATTGTTTGAGAATATATTTTTTGATCAAAGGATCCATAATGTTGTTTATGCAAGCAATAGCACAAGTCCTTTAATATTGTTTATAATTAAAAGGAACTAGGTTGCAAAGGAACTTCAGGTCAGCCAGACGTTTTGTCAAAAGAACATACTTGAAATCGATGGGAAGGTAAACAAAATCATGTAAAATCAATGGGAGGGTAAACAAAATCATCGATCCGACTGTTGATTTCTTTCTGCAACCGGTACAACGAACTCTGTATGAGTTGCTTGTTAGCGTCGATCTGACTAGTGTAGACTCAAGAGCATGGAAATCAATATCTGACTAGCAAACCTTTAAATGTTTCTTTGGATGGTCAGGGCCGGCCCAGAAGGCCCAAAATTTTCTTAAAGCTTAATACTAATAATAGGGCCATAACCGGTACAACGAACTCTGTATAGGTTGCTTGTTAGCGCCGATCCGATTGTCGATTTCTTTCCACAACCGGTACAACGAACTCTGTATGAGACTCGATTTCCCTTTTGCGGATGACTAACAAAGAGATTGTCTTTTTGATGAATGTGTGTTATCCACAAATATTTCCATCTTTCTCATATTATTCACAATTATTTTCCATCAAGTTGATACAAGTTGGTGGTTATTATTTTGTTTTTTAAATTTGTTTACAATAATTATATTAAAAAAAATAAAAAACTAACTCAAAACACCAAAAAATAACCAAAATTAAAACTTTGATTCGAAGTGCTTTGCTTTGGCCAAAGCGAGGCGCTTCGGTCACAAATTAGCTTTTTCTGACCTCCACCTGTACGAGGTAGTTAAAAAAGTAACCAAAGCGCCTCGCTTTGGCAAAAGCGAGACGCTTTGAGGGGGGTGAAAATAGAAGTGAGGGGGTTTTAATATAACTACCCTTTTAAAATTTCAGATTTTAATTACAGCTTTTATAATATTTATATATCCTTTGTTGTATTATTTTTATACGTAATAGTTAACTGGAACTTATTAAATTAAATCATACACATTTAATAAATAAAAGTTTAATATGATAAAACATAGTTCTAAAAAAAATTAATGAAAAAAATAATAATAATTTAGAGATAGAAGGATGCTTATAGATTTTTTTTAAGTGAGAACTATATTAAAACAACGAACCAACCCACAAACTAGGGTGACAGCAAACCAAAACAACTTACATAATTACAAATTTACACTAGTCCGTACAGGAAATAAACTTTAATTTAGTTCTACATCTAACCCAAAGATACCCAACTCTCTTCACTTCGCTAATGGTATCTTCCATTCGCACTAGCTTATTGGAGCATTTCAACCTGTTCTAGCTGTCCAAATGCCCCAACACCCAACGATAATTATTCCATGGAGAACTTCTTTCGCCTACCCCTCAAACCTATATGATTATGTAATTCCAAAAGGTCTCTATGGAAAATACAAAGAAGTTTTGAGCACGAAACCACGTACTGACGACTAATATGTTGTTGCCATAGGATTGAAGCAACCAAGCAAGAAGAGAAAAGATGGTTGATTTTATATGGTTTCGACATGACATGGATAATAAGTATATGGGTCAAATTAGGTGCCCAACCCAACACAATTAACACCATACAATTGCTAAACATCAAGAGGAACAACTGGAGAACTATATCATCCAGAAAACTATGATAGTTTATCTAGTCTTTGTAAAAGTAAAATAACTGGTCTTCCCTAATTCCTCTGCAACAGTTATCTTTAAACAATCTCATTGATTTCTAAACGGTTGAATACAATTATACAAACTCATATAAGCTAATATTGTAATATTCCTAATGCTAAATAATTCACATGATCTTCTTTAAAATTTCAGCAGTATTTAATATGCTAAAAAACATGTTGAGTGATTTTAATATACAGACAAACTCTGGTTTTTTATTCCTAGGAAGCATATCAAATCTTTATCCAATATAACAGTCAGAAGATAGATAATTAAACATATGATCCCACAAACCGATATGGTTAACCCTTTGTCATAATATTAGGAAGAAGAAAAAAAAAACATATTATTACTTGGCCATCATAACCTTAACAAACTCTTCATAGTTGATTTGGCCATCACCATCGACATCGGCCTCGCGGATCATCTCATCAACCTCTTCATCCGTAAGTTTCTCCCCGAGATTTGTCATGACATGACGAAGCTCAGCAGCAGAAATGAAGCCGTTTTGATCCTTGTCAAAAACTCGGAATGCTTCCTTCAGTTCTTCCTCAGAGTCGGTATCCTTCATCTTCCGAGCCATTAGGTTTAAAAACTCAGGAAAATCGATTGTCCCGTTACCATCAGCATCAACTTCGTTAATCATGTCCTGGAGTTCAGCCTCGGTTGGATTCTGTCCTAGGGATCTCATAACAGTTCCAAGCTCCTTTGTTGTGATGCAACCTATATTATGTATGGTTTTAGTAATAAATAATATTATGCACATAAAAAAACCAAAACGGTTTTCATTAGAGGTGGTACAATGGACATGTTGATGATACAAGTTGTCTTTACTTTATTATATTTTTAAAATATATTTAAGATTATATAAACCTTCACCACCCCTGACCCGTTACCCTTTTTAACTAAGTATTCTTTTTTTTACCAGTTTGAGATGAACCACAATTCACAGCCACCCAAATCAAGTGATTCATTAATAAATAAGACAATACTGCCACCTCTAGGTAGCACCAGAAGTACTTTAACTAACCTGTAAATGAGTGAAGATGCCATTCAACGAATAATGTAGCAACATGATTTACAAACAGGAAGTAGTAACTATGAAATTATATTTATCCAATTAAGCTATATTCCTCAATGACAATTAAACAAAGGTTCCGATCCATGATATGTTGTTACGAAATAACAGACTTATATATAAATGAATTGTGTACGCACAAGTGTAGAAATTTAAACATCATACGCAAAGTTTCATTTACAGACAAGCTGTATACAACAAAGGCACCTATAATTTAAGAAATCTGCCTAAACTATGTGGTTTCAAAAATTAAGTTAAATAATTTTTCATTTGCAACACAATATTAACTCATTAAGCACTATTTGTGATGTCTAAACATACTTCTAAATATATGCAAATTAGTTGATATCAAAGCTTATAATGCAGTTTGAATGACCAACGCAACAAGAAATATTTAGAACAAAATTGTAAATTAAACGACTATAAATAAATACATATGATTGGGTTCATATGATAATATTGACTAGGTCCACAAAACACCCTAATTAAGACGGCCATCTACTATTTGTGACGAGCTACAACAACAACAAAAAACCAACCATACCCAGTAAATCCCACAAATAGCAAAAAGCTATTGAAAGATGATAAGGTCTTTTAAAGTAGACCAAACTCCCAAGAAGATTAACAGGAAGAATTTTCCTGACTAGCTTTATTCTGAATCAAACATAGCTAGTTAAACATACAAAAAGGAAAACCAAATGCAAGTTACGTGAGATGATGGAAGGAAAACATTTTTTTCATGCCCACCAGGCCAAAGAAAAGTCAAATGAGCGAGAAAGGTTATAGCAAAGGATAACGGTGGAACGTACGTTGGACTGTATCAAAGGATGTAGCTAGGGAGGGTGTGAAGTAGAGAAACCTTACATCTATATAGCCCTGTGAATAGAAACGCTACTTCCAATTGCATAAAGACCCCCGGCTCAAAACAAATAGCATAGCATAGCAGACAAACGGAACCAACCAACAAATAGAAAAGGAAGGCTACCAATAACAAAATATACATACTAGTTCATTTAGCCACACTAATTCATCCCGAAATGAGAGAAATAATTTTGACTTGCTAGGGCTAGAGAGGAGTTCTAAAGTTGATTTTAATAATAATAATAATAAAAACTAATAGTATTGTAAGATTCAAGGGTTACACACAGAAGCAAGCATCCAATTATTATCTTTATGAATAATGAAGTTGTAACAGATGGATATTCAATTCAATTGGTTTGATCAATTATGAGTTAGTTAGTTACATCTGGTGATTCATTATTATTATGTGATTATGGTTAACCTATTCGCGTCTTGTTGGTGGATATTAACATTAACACAAGACAATACAATAGAATAAAATTACAAAAACGAAGAATATAATAATAATAATATGAAAAGGTTGTAGATGCAGAAAATGATTTAAAAAAAAGGAAGGTACCGACCGTCGCCATCCTTATCGAAAAGGCTGAAGGCTTCCTTGAACTCGGAGATCTGATCTTCGGTCAGCTGATCCGCCATTAATCAGTTGTTGTTGTTGTTATGAATTGGAGAAATCGATGAGATCAGAATAATAGAGGGGAAACAAAATGGTCACAAACAACTTAGGGTTACGAAATCAAAATAATAATAATATTAGTGGTGTTCCTTGTTTGGACCGACGTCACCGCTCTCCCCTCCCTCCCTCTTCTTTTACTTTCCATCTTTATTACTAGGTCAGAGACCCGTAGGTACCAACGGTGCGGGCCCCTAAAAAAATATAAAAATATGAAAATAATATTTGTATTATTGAAGTTGTGTGTACATGACGTCAATAAAGATAAGTTAAAAAAAATGCATCAAAATGTTATAAAATTATTCATAAAGCTTGAAATACTTCTTTGTACACAACGTTTTATGTTTTGTTCGTCAGTTTGTCATCTTCATCTAGTATAACTACCTTCATTCCATCTCGACTTTTGACCCTTGATAGCGCAACATACAACTGCCCGTGTGAAAAAACAGGATCCTTCAAATACAACCCAACTCTGGATAAGGATTGTCCTTGACTCTTGTTTATTGTCATTGCGAAAGAAACAGCAAGTGGGAATTGTCTTCTGTTAAATTTAAAAGGAATTCTCTTATCCGAAGGTGATAAAGTAATTCTTGGGATAAACGTTCGCATTCCAATATTACTTCCTGAAATGATTCTCCCTTCTATTACACGTTTTCCCATTTTAACAACTTGTAACCTTGTTCCATTACACAAACCGCTTTTCTGATCAATGTTTCTAAGTAACATTACCGGGACACCAACTTTCCAAACCAAACGGTGATTTGGTATTCTAGATAACTTAAGACCATTCAAAATATCAGGAGAAATTGAGATTTCATCAACCTTTTCGTTAACATCTTCGAACTGACAAACACTATCTGAACTTAGATACTCAATTTCCTCACCAAGAAACATTGAAAGTTATCTATCATTAATTTCTTGAACAACTTCATTCTTCGGTGCCAATATAGCTCGATTTTGAAAATAATGAGGAATGTGGATGTTATTCAAAAGTGACGGATGCACAATGGATATCAAATCAGAAACATGATCCGAATATTGAGAAATAAGTAAGTCCTCAGGTATCTCAATAACATCCTGAACATCACTTATTGTATCCACCTTTCCTTCTGCTACATCCAAAAGCCAATCTGCAAACTTTTTAGTTTCCACGATATCAGACTTGCAACTTCCTGAAAGCAACCTCATATTTTTGTTAATTCTAAAACAACGCATTTGTGACAAATGTATGATGAACTTAAAGAGGCATTAACAATGTCATGCCTAGTTCCATTTGGTACAACTGGTAGAATTTGTATAAAGTCACCCCTAAACACAACAACCTTTCCACCGAATAGTAAATCAGAAGAGTCAACATCATGAACACCAAATACATCTTTTAAACTTCGATCTAGTGCTTCGAAAGCATATTTATGAACCATGGGTGCTTCATCCCAGATAATCAAATCTGTTTTTTTTTAAGAAGTTGGGCAACATCACTATTTGGTTGCATGTAACACATAGAATCTTCAGTTAGGTTTATAGGAATATGAAACCTGGAATGTGCTGTCCTACCACCTGTCAATAGCAAAGATGCAATACCACTCGAAGCAACATTCAAAACAATTTTTTTTTAGATCTTATGGATGACAATAGTGTCTTCCATAGGAAAGTTTTACCCGTACCACCGTAACCATAAACAAAAAAAAAACTCATCCTTTCTTCTCCTCAACAGATTTCATTACACAGTTATAAATTTTTTTCTGTTCATCTGTTAAAGAAGCAGACTGGGTATCAAATTCTTCAACCAAAATGTTTGTTCAACCAAACTGTTTGTCTTTCTAATTTTGGTTAATTGCAAAATATCTAGAAAAAACATCGTGTACGACTGAATAAAGACAATTAACCAAATGACTTATTAAATATGAGAAATAAAAGCACACAGTGCAAAACAACCAAATCCGAAATATCAAAGGGACAATGTTCATAAATACTTAAAAAAGAAACAGAAACCAATATAACTCATAGACCATCTTCATATGAAACTACTTTTCAGTCTTATCTTTGTCCTTGCTACCACCACTACCAATCTTACTGGGACGCATTGGTGTGCTTTCATCATCAAAAATTACGTCAACCAGTTTACACTTAACCATATGATACTTGGAACTTATAGAAAACTGTTCACCTTCAACATAAACTTTCTTATCAACAAAGTTATCAGCAATGGACATGGGCATTTCATTATCGTCTGTTTCTGATTTTGAGTCCTACACTATAAAGATGTTTGTATCAGTATTATTAGAAAATTAATTTTTTTAAATAATTATAAACGTATGAATATTACTCCCTCCGTCCCATTATAAGTGTCATAGTTTGAAAAACACAAAGTTTTAGGCACATTAAATGATTGCTTTTTTTGCTTGCCAAATGACAATAAGACCCTTGTCATATGTGGGTCCATCATATTCTTTGTTTATTTTAATTGTATTTTTAAGGGTAAATTTGGAAGTTGGCTAATAATTTTTTAAAGTGGACACATGAAATGGGACAAATAAAAAAGGAAATATGGACACTTCTAATGGGACGGAGGGAGTAACATCTAAGTAAATGTAGAAGATAAGGATACCTTGGAGACAGACATATCATTAGACTGCATTGCTAACATAGATTTGTGAAGAGACTCAGATTCAGTAGGCTGTATATTTAGTTTAAAAAAAGTATAGAACAATAAATTAGTCGTTTATACATATATAGTTTGTTATTAACAAAATTGGGACCATAAAGTACCTGTCCAACATACTTCTTTTTCAGCTCCGAGATAATTGTTGGATCGTCACTGAACTTTGCTACACCATAAACATCATATTTATTGTTTAAATTGAAGTCAGAAACAAAGATTTTAAAAGCAAGTTCTTTTTCCAACAAAATACTGATTTCTTCTGGATAGTTAACTGTATCACCAACCTATTTAAAAGGAGAACCATAAATAATTAATATGAGTACAAAAATTATATTTAAAAAATACTAATAAATAAATTTGCGTTCTTTAAACAAAATAGAAAAATACCGTATTCTCTTCAAGCAATTCAGTTGCATTTTTGTCAAGAAGTTTTGAAGCGTCACGATGAAACAATGTAAGTGAAACAGCACCGTTCACATCTTGGACACGAACCTGAATTTTAAATCTGGAAAAACAAACATGTAAATCATAAAGTTATATGTATTATACTGAGCAAATACGTTTTTAAAAAATTAAAAATATTTAAAAGAAATATGACCTCGGTGTAGGGACGACTTGTTTGGCACTACAATTACCATTCACACACTAGAAAACCTTTTCTTCTTCAAATGGGCCACTTCCTTCGCCAACTTCACGGATTATGTACTCTATACCACAGTTTTTGGTACATTTGGGACACCCCATGTAGTGCCACCTAAATTCTTTAAATAGATCTTTAATAGTAACCAACAACACCACACGCTGCTCCTGTATAAAAAATTAGAATTCACGGATCAAAATTTAAATCTTATTACGTTTATTTTATTTTAAAATGACAAAAAGATAATAGTTAATTGTAATCATGTACCACGAATGCTTATTTTAGGTAATTATAACAGGTAATTTTAAAAGTTAAATATTAGTTGTCGGCAAAAAAACAACTTTAAATTAAGCATTTATTAGCTTTAACATTTTACAATGTAACTATGCTGTTGATAAAAATATATAACATCAAAGAAAAAAATAAAAATTATTATAGAATTTTTCATTCCTGTAAGATTACACATACCTCTTATATTTCCCAAATATCACCAATTTTACTAACAGGAGTGTTGTGAAGAAAATCTTCTTCATCCGAACAGAATATAGACGTGTCATATGGTCGATGAACCAATGAAGGATTATCCGTCATTTTCTTACCCAACCTGGTTCATAAAAAATAGTTATATGTATTAACTACTCTAAATAGTTGTAAATAATAACTAACTTTACCTTTTGTTGTACATGTTAATATCTTCAATATTATTATCATTAATAAACAATCGACTAACGCGATCTCCAAAAGAATTAGAAACATAGGGTTTGCCTGCATAAAAAACAATAAATAAAATTAGAATTCAAAGTATTGGGTAAAATAATTAAAGTATTAAAAGTACAGATATTTAATAAATTGTAACAACCATTATAAAATTTCAAGCGATCAAAGTAAAGAATTATAATAATTTGCTTCTCATTTTGATGCGTAGCAACATATTTAGACATCTCGGTTGCATACGTATCCCACAAAGTTATATAAATGTTCAAATCCTTTCAAAAAGAAAAAAATATTTTAGTGATACATCGAATTCAATTATAAAATTATTAATTATGTAATAATAAATATAATAAAAAACAATTCATACTCGCTATCCTGCATTTCCATTGTCAACCTCTTTTTATCTGTTGTCACCTTCTTATCTTTATCGTCATTGTTGAAGAACCTCACAGCATGTCCTATAACATCTATATGAAAATATAAACCAACATTAATGGTGACATAAATTAAAAAAAATATGTTGTTTATAATAAAAAATGATCTAGTAATGATACAGACCTATTGTCACATTTTCTGTAACCTCATTGTCCAGAATTCTTTGGTAGGGGACAAAAGAGAACCCAAATGACGGACCTTGAAAATCCACAGAAACAGTAACCTGAGTGTTCATATTCAAGCACAATTTGTTGGGATTTGCTGAATACTTGTACTTTGATGGGTTCATGCCAATTCCTGGATTTCTTATGACAAGACAAGCATTTTCCAACAAAAACCTCTCGAATCTAAAAAACAAACGCTTCAACACATTCGCCTGAATTTTGTCACCCTGTAATATTTGTATCGATGAGTTAAAGAAGAATTGTATATTTTCGGAATATGTATATAGATATCTACCTATATAAACGTGTGGTGCTAATAAACTAATATACTAAAAAATAAATGTAATACAAAATACGGATTTTGGAATTACATTCTCGTCAATGAGTATCATCTCAATTGAGTAAACATCTTTAGGATTGCGACGATCAGCTTGCCGCCACAGCCGAATGATCTTTAGCTTCATAGCAACATCATTTTGATTGACATCAATTTGGTTAACCATGGTAAACTCTTGTGCTTGTGCAGCGACCATTGTTCTCTTTGTGTAATCAAAAAAGTTAAAGACTAAAATTAGGAATGAAATAAAAGTTAAAATATTATAACAAAAATAATCAACAAATAACAAAATCATATAAAATTTTCTAAGGTTTATCCTACATTTTGCGAATTGTTGCACCTTATGTTAATGGTGTGTATAGCAATTTTGAGTAATGAGATACCATGCAATTAAATAGATAACTATAAAAATAGAAAGCATGATATCAGACTTAAATTTATGGTAAATGGTCAACAATTTTGGCAATGAATAGCTAAATCTTATCTAAATGATTAAAAATAGAGATATAATCTACCTATATTATAGTATAACAATTTTCCCAATGAATAGCTAAATCTATGCTAAATGGTCAACAATTTTCAAAATGTATAGATAAATTTAAGGAAGCGAAATTTTTTTTCCAGTATTTGCATAGCTAAATGGTCAACAATTATATCTCGTAATTATAGCTTAATTTATAGAACATAACACACATTTCGCAATGTATAGCTAAATTTCGGAATGGTCAACAATTATATCTCGGAATTATAGCTAAATTTAAGGATACAAGTATCATCGTTCGTCTCTGGATACATGTAGCATTTTGTATTAGTAGCACAATAAAGACATAATTATGTAAATATATATATATATATGTTTCTTTTTCTAATTATTATATAATGATAAGTTTATATCATTCTTTTTCGTATTTAAAGTTTGTTATGTAGTAACTATCATTTATCACATATCTATGGTCAACATTTATCACAATGAATAGGTAAATCTCAGGAAAAGCAACACACATTTCCTTATTTTTAATTTTTTTGCCAAACAAAGCCATTAAGATGATAATTGTGATTATTGAGTTATGTTCAGCGGGTGTATATCTCATTGTGAGATTTCAACAGCAATCGTCCTTGCAAAATTCTTATAACAATCGTCATAATGTTAATATAAATTTGGTAAAGAAAATAATAAATGTCATTATTGCGGTCAACATAGTCATTAATGTAAATATTTACTTTGTATAATAATCAATGACGTTATTTAATGTCAATTTTTTCTGCATTTAAATAAAATTATTTGGTAAATTGACAATAAATTTTTAATTTTGTAGGAACAATCAATATGTTGACTTTCAAGTTTTAATTTAGTAGGAAAAATAAACATTTTTGACTGAACATTATGTATTCAATCAAAATAACATTAAATAACAACTATGATGATGCTAATCTAAATTCGGTAAATTGTTAAAAGAATAAATGTCATTAAGTCAGGTCAACATATAAATTAATCTAAATAAATAACAATAATTAAAATTCAAATTCTAGATTAAATAAAATTAACATCAGTCAACACTTATTATTGTAAATAAATAACATTAATTCTGAATTGAGAAAATTGCAGTTTTCGTCCCTGTGGTTTGCCTAAACTAACAGGTTCAACCCAAGCTTAACACCCTGAGTCCCTGTGGTTTGTTTTCCTAACACTTTACGTCCCTCTAGCTAACGTTCGTCACGTCTGCCGTTACTTGACCCTCACGTGCACCTCACGTGAGGGTATTATCGTCATTTCAACTCGATTATTTAACACTAACCAGTGTCTTCGTCATCCCCAACCTCATTTCTTCCCCAATTCGAATTCTAAACCCTAATCCCACAAAACCTAATGTCGAATTCTAGGTCTACCAGATCATCAATGTCTAATTCGGGCTCAAATCATCATCGACGAGTTGCACAATGGACTGAGGTTCCTCCATTTTGCAGATGTGGGTCTGAAACACAGGTTCGAACTTCATGGACTGAAGCAAACCCTAGTCGAAGGTTTCACTGTTGTGTAAGTGGATGTGGGTTTGTGACATGGGCAGAGGGTCTAGTTAGTGAAGGGAATTCGAAGGTCATCAATGGCTTAATAAAAAATTTGAACAAACAACAACAATTAGCTGAAGCAAGAGGGTATGAGGCAAGGAAACTGAGGATCATGCTTTTTTTAGTTGGTTGTTCTTTTTTTATGTACTTTGTTCTTAGTTGATTAATGTAAGTGTAAGTATGCAACATTGTAATAAATTTGACCTTTAATGAAATGAAAATGATGTTGTTACTTAAACATTCCATGCATTTGAGGTTGACTGTAATGAAAATGTTGATGTTTTTGTGAATGGGTCAGATTGGGTGTTATAAGCTGCTGCACATTATCATAACCTGTAATGACCCATTTGAGCACATTATCATAACCTGCAATGACCCATTTGACACATTGATGAACAATAAGTTGCTGCACTAACCCATCTGACCCATTAACCTGAACAATAAGCTGCTGCACTGACCCATTAACAACCATTCACAAGTCATGTACTGTCTGACCCATTAACAATAACAATCATATGAAGCTGTCTGACCCATTAACAATAACTACCATTTTCAGACATTAACAGCCATTAAAAATAACAACCAATATGACCCATAATCAGTAACAACCAATAACAATAACAAGTCAAAAAAACATAATAAGTTTTAACAATCATTCACAAGTCATCTAAACATTGTTCAAGAAGAAAACATTGTTCACCATCAAACAAACATAATAAGTTTTAAAGTAGTTAACATAACAACATAATCATCACTTAATCTTGAGGTGCTGACTGTGAGCACTGTTGAGAGCTTGGTCGTTGACCTCTTTTTCCACAGCTTCTGGAGTTGTGCCCCTTCTGTCCACATCTTTTGCAAGTTGTTGTACCCCCCCTTTCTTGACTTTTTAATCCCAGCAGTAGTTGTAGCCCCTTCATTGACTTTTTTCTTTCCCTTGTTCTTTGGTCACCAACTTCCTTGCCTGCAGATTCATCACCTTCATTGGCTAACTTTCTCCTCCTTTTCTTTGGCCTTCCAATCCGTTTATGAACTTTAGGGGCTCTGATAGTAGTTGGGTATGGTGATGGTCTCCATAGGTCCTTACCATTAATTGGCTCAATAGTGTTCTGGTACACTTTCCTCCATGTATCTAGCCAATACACCTCATCCACCCATCTTTCAGGGATTCCAACTTCATATCCATGCAGAGATATGTCCCATAGCACTGCAACAGCATGTTTGCAAGGCATTGCAGTCAACTCCCATTTTCTGCATGTGCAAGTCTTGGCTTGTATGTCAACCACACGTTGGTCTGAACCAGGCATACTCACCTAAAACCAACAAATTGATTAGCCATACAACCATCAATTATTGACATTGAAGATTAAAACATTTGCATACCTCATATTTGGTTGGACTTGCCATAAGGACATTATACTGTGCAGCATCCTCTTTAATGGCATCAAACATCTTAGTTGCATAAGGTGTCAAAGGTCCTTCACATTTTTCAATGACATTGTGAACCACCATTATCCTCTTAGTCATGTACTGTCTAATAAAATCCAAGCATGTGATGACAGGCTTATCCCTTCCAGGAACTAATTGTCTATTAAAGACCTCACACAAGTTGTTGAGCAGAACATCACATTTTGCCCTACCTGTTTAGTGTTTAATCTTTAATTAACTACTAATGCTTAATTAAACTGTTTACTTAGTTAACTAACTGTTTATTATAACTAACTGTTTATTATAAACATACCAGTAAAGTGAGCTCTGCTCCAACTTTCCACTGGAATTTCCTTCAGCCATTGATATAACTTAGCATCTTCCTTTTTAACTTCCTCCATCTTCTTATCAAACAAAGCAACAGTTGTAGCACTAGCACATCTCCACAACATGGTCTTGTATTGACCTCCTCTCCAATTTGTTTTCATATTTTCATGGATGTGTCGCAAGCAGTACCTATGCTCAGCCTTAGGAAATGTCTTTGATAATGCAGGAATTAGACCCTAACAATTAACAATATGTTTTTTTAGGAACTAGTAAATAAAAAAACAATTATAACATATAAAGAACAGAAGAACAAACACATTACCTTTTGCCTATCACTTATGAAAGTGAAATAGGACCTATCATCAAGATCAAGATCATCACCTAGATTTTCTAAGAACCATGACCACGACTTAAATGTTTCAGCTTCCACAAGTGCATATGCTACAGGATATATTCCATTGTTTGAATCAACTCCAACAGCAGTCAAGATTTGTCCAGGGTATGGACCTTTCATGAAACAACCATCTAATCCAAGCAGTTCCCTCCCAAGCATTTTAAAACCACCCTTTAATGCTCCAAAACATATGTAAACTCTCCTAAACTGCCTAGTAGGGGAATTTGGATTGGGTTCAGGTTCAACATCAATTTTGACAGTGGATCCAGGATTAGATCTAAGTAACTCCTCACAGTAGTCTCGAAGTAGATGATACTGATCTTGGTAATCACCATTGATCTTTTTGTTTGCAATAGATCTGGCCCTTGATATTTTCATGAGGGAGATCTGGATCTGATGTTTCTTTTGAAGTAGGTCTTGCAACTTAGTCAAGGTTATTGTAGGGTTACCATCAATTATTGGTGCAATCTCTCTGGCCATCCAACCCATTGTGTACAAATTTATTACCCTAGTCTGCAAACACTGGTGTTTTGGATTGTAAGTCTTCACCTCCCATAAATCATTAACAGTGGGTCTGGAAATTTGCACAGCCCAAGGACAAGTGGGCTTTGGATACTTTTTCTTGGGGTAGTTGGCTTCTTTTTAATACTACTTTGACCACCACCCTTTGTTGGCTTTTTCCTAGGGGCTGGTTTCTTTTTCTTGGGGGGACCACCATGTGTTTGAGAAGATTCCCCACTTGTGAACTTTGGATTATGCCCCCCTGCACACAACTCTAAACCTTAGATGCTCATTCTTGACAATATGAAGCTGTCTCCTTGACTCCACAGCATGTTCTTTAATAATAAGTTTGATCTCCTCCCTATCTTCATACAGATCACCAACACTAAATGGATGAAAACTTTTATCTCCTCCCTTCTTGTCCTTCCTTAGTTGTTTAACTTTCCTTGGTTCATTTTCATCTTCTTCATCTTCACTTAGACTATCAAAGTCATCAAGGTCTACATGTAAGTCATCTGCATCAATGTCCACATTATGATGTAACTCCTCATCATCTTCTACATCATCAACAGCAAACCTAAAATGTTTCATATCAACTTCTGGGTCCTCTACCATATTGTCAGGATCAACAATATAATCAGAGTCCTCACTATCATCCTGTTCAGAACCAGTTTCATCTTCTTTTTCATCACTATCATCTTCTTTTTCATCACTATCATTTTCTTTTTCATCACTATCATCCTGTTGTTCCTCTACCATATTGTCAACCTGTTTTGTATCAACTAATTGTTCCCTTTCCCTCTCAAGTTTAACTTCAACCAAATTAATAGATTCATTGGCATCAATGTCATCAATTGTTGTTTTCCCCTTAACCTTATCTTCTATACCTTGTAACAACTGGTCAATTTGTTCTTCAAGTTCAGAATCAGATTCTAAATGAGGTTGGCCTACAGGATCATTACATTCAACCACTACTGGTTGTTGTTGCTTCAGCCTTTCTTGATATTCTCTCTGCCTTTCTTCATGCTCAACCATAAAAGTATTAATCTTTGGCCACCAATGTTGCACATATACCTCCATAACCTTATACTGTGTAGCCAACGAACAAAACCTTTCAATAGAGGCACTTGTAGCCAATGACCTTAAACCTGTGTCTAAATCCCCATCAGGTAACCTAAAATGATGGTAAAACACCATGTCACAGGGATACCCTACTAATTTAGTCATCTCAACTAAGACGCCTAATCCAAAATCTTCAGTACAACAACAGTCTATATAGCAAGTCTTGCCATTCATATACTTTCTACTAGGGACTATTCATAAACTCACCACCATGAATCAACTTAATTGTAAACAATGTATTATCCTCGGCTACAAATAAAAAAAACGAAATCAGTTTAACAACATCAATCATCCATAACGATCGATTACAGCTAAATGGCAATTGTAAAAGAATTAGGGTTTTAAAATACTTACAGTAAATCTGGAATGGGTCATAATCAACACCTGGTTCACGAATCATCCATAACGATGCCCACATTGCAACTAATTATTGTGTCTGATTGTTGATTGATGCAATGAGAGGTTTAGGGTTTATGGTTGGGAGGGAATCAGATGAAATGAGAGGGAAAATTGAAAGAATTTTTTTTTGTTTTTAATCATAATAATCGAGTTGAAATGACGATAATACCCTCACGTGAGGTGCACGTGAGGGTCAAGTAATGGCAGACGTGACGGACGTTAGCTAGAGGGACGTAAAGTGTTAGGAAAACAAACCACAGGGACGAAAACTGCAATTTTCTCTTCTGAATTAATGACAATAAATTTGGTCAAAAAAAATTTAACGACATTAATCAAAATTTCAAAAAACATCGAAGTATTTCAATAACATTGAACATAAATTCGAAATACCAAAATTAAAATAACATAAATTAAAAACATTGACGAAGGCTATATCAAACTTGAAAATCAATGACTTCTTGTTGTGCAATATTAGTAACAAAGAGCCTGCGCTGATTTGAACACCACCTAAATACACAATATTCGCCAATGGCAATACCTTCGGATTCAAGCAGATCAGGCCATCCAATCACCGAAGGATCATGCAGCATCTTGAAGAACTTAGAACCATTATGATAAGACATAATAACATTTGCGTGTTCAAATCAAATCCTGTGGTATAATAGATAGAGAAACATATATTATTAAAAAAATCTTGAAGACAAAAACAAAGTTACCATAATCGATGCTATCTACATATAAGAATGAATCACAGACTGAATAAGAATGAAGACAAAAACAATTATACTACAATCGATGATATCTACATACACCATGAATCGAAATCAGAAATGTTTTCAAAAATTAATATACCAGGAATCGATAATATCTACCTATAAGAATGAATAACGAAATCTTTTAGAATGAATATACCAAGAATCTATCTATATAAAAAAAATTGAAGATTGTTTGATTCGGACCCATTGTAAGTATAACGACAGATACATAGTTTTGAAAACAAAATAAAGAACATTGGTTGTTCCTTTTTGATCCTTATGATCAGAATATTCAAGAGTAGAATCTTTGAAACCAAGATGAAAATCAAAAGAAAAATTGAAGATTGAGAAAAAAAATGATGCAATATTACCTTGAAATTAATCGGATGGAAGAATGGAGAATGAAAGTTGAAGACTTCTAAAGGAAGAATGAAGATTGATGTAGAATGAAGGGAAAAAAAAGGCTTTTATAGGTAAGTAGATGGAACTCCATATACAAATCTGGATCCTAGAGGCCCTCTCTAAGGTCTCCATTCGACTCGAGATGTATTCAATTATTATATAGATAGATTATATTATATATATATATATACCAACTTCATCCACACTCGTGAATAGTAACTAACTGAGTTACTATTTAACTTCGTTAAGTTACTATTCAACTCCGTTAAATTACTATTAACTTAACGGAGTTACTATTTAACTCCGTTAAGTTACTATTTAACCTTTTTCTTTTTTCCCGTCAATAGTCACTTAACGGAGTTACTATTCAACTCCGTTGAGCTACTATTGAACTCTGTAAAGTTACTACACACCTCCGCCGGTAGTAACTTAACGGAGTCACTATTCAACTCCGCTAACTTACAACTCAACTCCGTAAAGTTACTAGTCAATTCCATAAGGTTACCTCTTAGTTACTATTCAACTCCGTCACGTTACTATACAATTCAACTCTGTTAACTTACTACTCAACTCCTTTAGGTTACTACTCAGAAAGGTCACAAATACTAAAACATGTCTACACAATTAGACCAGTAAAAAAGTGTGCCGCGAAGCGCGCGAGCATATATCTAGTTTTATTATTATTATTATTATTATTATTATTATTATTATTATTATTATTATGAAACCTGGTTGGTTGGTTTGTGAGTTTTTTTTAACAGCTCTTGGCCAGGACTATACAAGGCCAAAGCTCAGTCGATGTGGAATTCGAACCTGAGCATTCCAAGGTGGGAACCTTCAAAGAAGTAAACCCCTCTACCTCCGCCACTAGGCTGTGACTTTATTGGCGTTTCTATTAACTTTTTATTTTAGCTTAAATTTCAAAAATAACTATTTCCATTTCCATTTCCTTAATTATTTTTCAAAAAAGTATTAATAGTAATAAAAAAACATGCACAACAATGGAACAATATAGAAAAAGTGTAACCAACAAAAAAAAAACTTAGTTATTATCGGATGAAATATTATATACTATATGTAAAAATATTGTTTGATACAAACAAAAAAATAAAGAGTTAAAAGGGAACAACGGTAACAACCCCTATCAAAAATGTGTTGTCCATCCGAACAAAACACTTAGAACCCGAGTATGAACCATTGTTGTCCATCCGTGCCCACTATCACACCTATTTCTGTAATTACAAACCATATATATCGTATCCAACTTAATTGAATATCTAACGACTTTGAAGAGCATCTGATCAACTGTCTAAACATGATTATTTTTTTAGTATAATTTTGTATATGTTTACATATGATGCCTGATATCATTGTTCAGTCATATGATCTAATTAGTTGTCCTAATGATATTAATTTTCATTTTTTCTTATCTTTTTTGTACGATTATGCCCGACCACTATTTAGACTTACTTATCTAAGTATTTATTAGAAAACAATTTACTTTATATTATTTGTTGTTGACTATATTGTTAAGAAATTCATATATATTTTTGTTGTATTATGTGATAGGTTTACTTCAAACAAGAGTCTAAACTACTTAAAACCAAACAAAACCCAAAAATACTCTAATACAACGCACTAAAACTTCAAACATCATAACAATTAACCACTTATCATTCAAGTATAAGACATAGGCTGTAAATTTCAAAGTGTCAAATTGATCTTCACCCGATCGATACTTTTCTCATCTCTACAAAACATAACAACAACTAAACTAAATAGACGATTAGGGGTCAAACTTATAAATGTGGTATACTAAACATTTCATTATTGAAAAGGCGAAAAATACACAAGCTACTTAGAAGTTAGAAAACAAGTAAGTGTACATAATTATGATTAGAATCACAAGTTTATAAGTTGAAACATCGTCAAAAGCATGAGATGGAAGACACATAGTTCTAGCAGACGATAAGTACAACAGATAGCAGCAACTAATGGTGATTAAAGCCCTAAACCAACAGTTCGGCCATCCCTTCGACGAAGCCCAGCAGTGTACTGCTTCTCCAAGTCCATCTGAAGCTCTTTCTGCTTCTCCAAGTCCATCTCGGGTTTTGGCTCCACCTTTACGTCCCCTTTCACACCCTACAATTGCCCATACCAACCTCAGACTCTAAAACATGTGTTAGTTTTGCATCATCAAATAACACACCTCACACTGTGCATCCTTACACTAGAGGTGACAAAACAGGTTAATTTTTTTATACGTCACAACTAGGGGTGACAACGTGTCGGTTTGGCAGGTTGACTTTTTCAACCCGAACAGGATCCATATTTATAAGCATGTCAAAAACATCAAACCCTGAACTGCCCACTTAAAAAATCATGTAACCTAAACACTACATGTTTAACCCATTTAAGTGTGTCAAAACAGCTTGGCAAGTAGTAATCAAGTTGTAAACGTGTGAATCGGGTTGGTGGATTTTAAAAAAAAAAATAGTTAAATGGGCCAAAACGGTTAATGAGTCAACCTGTTTAATGAAACAGAAGGTCAACCCAAACACGTCCTGCTATACTAAACATTTTAACCCGAACACAACCCTTTTATCAAACGGGTTATATGACACCCCAAAACCTGATTATTTCGTATCTCGGGTCGTGTCGAAAATTACCACCCCTAGTCACACAACTGGTCAGGTTCCTTTTATGTTAATTATTTTAACCTACGGTACGGGTTAAAGATAATAAAAATATATAAGTAGCCCAAATCAACTACTTTATAGGTTAACAGGTTGAAATTGGCACCTCTAATTTCAGTGAGTGGACATCATAGAAAACAGGTAAAAGACGTTACCATGAGTTTGTTAAATTTCTCTTGTCGTTCACGGTCAGAGAACATCGACGTATCCCACCTATGAGCGACCTGCATTACGCCAAAAAAATGGAAAAGTGGTGAACAATGGAAAACACACACAAAGTTTAAAACTGGTTCGGTTTGAAACGGGTCATTTCTGTTTTCTAGTATAATTGACCCGCAAACACCTTTTACCGAAAAGTTACTGCATTACACAAGATTACAAATACAAAAGTGTTGCAATAATAATCCAGAACTGTGAATAGAACTTTAGAGGTATGCAGTATGCACAGTTCTACCCATTTGATCATTTCCCCTTGGCAAGAATATATAATGAGGAATGGCATATTCGATAACTACCAACCTCTTCGGTAGGAGTGCTCTTCTTACTCCCCCATAGCAGTTTCTTCTTTTGATCAGTTGACATGACACCAGTTCCAATGAGATTTCTATTCACTGTTCAACAAATCATTCAATGAATCAAACGAGTATGAGATTCTTGCATGGTTAAGATATAATAGAAAGATAAACGTTAACCGTAAAACATATGATTACTATGTATGTTTCCAAACGCAGGCCTTTTTGTCTCAAACCTGCTACAACTTATAGGTTTATTTGAATATGCAAACTAATATAAACAATCAACAATTAAAATCCACTTAACTGAACCTATGAGGACAAACATGGTATATTCTGCCATTTCAAAATCAAAACGCATACCTAGTTCTGCAGCTTTCATTGCAGCAACTTTTGCAGCATCTATGTCAGAATCTTTCACAAAATCTTGCTCTGCAATTGCTTTACCACCAAACTCTTGACCTTGTTTTGAACTTGAGGATTGAACTTCATGCACTACATTCACATGCTCTGAGGCTAGATCAACTATTTATATGTAAAAAAGGATATAATAATAAATAAAAACCTAGTTTCATCAATCAAATCACTTGTATTTTTTACCCAAGAAATAACACAAGTTTCAAGATCGTTTCATTTTTGTGAGTTTTTCAAAATTGTTAAAACTGAATGACCTAAAAGAAAAATTATGAAACTTGGTTAATATTTCAAAATTACGACCCTTTTTCTTCACATTTACCTACTGCTTCAGGTTAAACTTGAAAAGAATAATCACTAGATAGTAACTAACTATGTTTCATATTTGTTCCATCTAGGTCACTCAAATTTAACATTTATAAAAAAAAATAATAATAAATAAATAAATAAAACTTCAAAAATAATGGAGCAATGCTGAAACTTGAGTAGTTTCTGTAGTCAGTAGTCAAAGTTAAGTTTGAGTGACTTTAGTAGAACAACAAAAATTTGGTTACTATAATGTGACAGACATATACCCTTTTAAAAATGAGCCAACTTTGGAATTTCTAAAACAAAAGAAAGGAAAACAGTTGTATATTATGGAGTAACATGAACTACCATCATTGGCGTGCTCTGTATCTTTACCCATGCTAAACTTCGACTTCTTTGCAGTTACCGCACTTCCATCATCAAGCAGCTGTCTAGGTTCCTTGAAATATCGATCTTTGACTCCCCTGGTCTCTTGATCATAGGATTTCCCTTTCTCAAACCTTGTGTATTTCGGGTCATCCAGCTCCTTAGAATCCCTCCAAGAGGAGTCTTTGTGATGATGCCCAGATCGTTTTTCATCCCTGACATCATCCTTTTTATACTTATCTCTGCTACTTCTATGTCCTGAACCATCTCGAGAGTATTTATCGACATTATCTCTTGATCGGCTCTGTTCGAAATCTCTTCTAGAATGATCACTGCCACCCCTTGTACGGGGAGATAACTTATAATAGTTTTTATGATCTTCCTCTGCATACCTTTCACGCTTTTTATAATCATCGTGCCTACGATCATTATAAGATCTTCGGTCCCCATTTCTGTTTGAACCGCCATCCCTGCTGTAACGGCTTCTGGGGTGATCCCTATCTATATCCCTCCTCTCATCCTTCCTATGGGTGGGTGTAGAGCTACGCTCACAGACAGGCTCCCCTGCAAATCAGATTTAGCTGGGTATTCAAATTATGCGCCTTCTAAAACAACACAAAACATGTACTTACTGATAACACTTGTTACTAAAGTCGGGTCTAAAATAATTACAAAGAGTGCTAGGAAAAAAAGGTTGACATCTACTAATACACAAACCGATCATAAACTGCAAATCAGATTCTGTTAAAAAGTTTCTCACATCCATCACAAATCAAAGTATAAAAACCAACTTGAGCCCCAAGTATGCAATGTTGTGCTCAAAACAATTAAGCATTAGTAACATTCATATCCCCCTTGCATATGGCATGCTAAAGAAAAGTGACAAGGCAAGGAGGACAAATGAAGTAACATAAGGGATAAAACTTGCCCTTGCAAACAAAATCATGATAAGATCAGCAAAATGAAAAAAAAAATTTGTACCAGGTCAATAGGTACTGCATAAATCAATATATGAAAGCCATAAGACACCATAGGCTATATCTAACTACAGTATAACAAGACGTTCTCTCTAAATCTTTCTTTACACTGAGCCTAAGCATATGACCAATTCCAGGCTTCATAACACTCAAAAAAGACACTCTGTGTTCTTTAGAAGCAATTAGAAGTTGGTTTGGACAAACATAGACCCCCGTAACTGACAGCACTGTTTGATAAATCAAAATTTAGGTACAACCGTTCAAGGGTCTGATGTGTTCTAGGATAGATGGAACAGAATTGGCGTTCCCAAAAAGTAAGCTCTGAGCTACGTAAAGCCTATCATACAGTTTACTCGGAGCTACCCTGAAAATTCAACTCTCTTCTGGAGTCCATACAAACATCACAGTGATGTCTAATACACAATCAGCTCAGTAGTCAGTACCTAGACTAACACTCAAAAAAGATGATGTTAGGCTGTCTAAGCTATAAAAAAATACTTGGATCACACACTCCCATCTTGTATGATTTCCATTGTTGCCCAAAAACAACAGAGATAACTGCTACTCAACCTCTAAGCCTGACCAAAAGATAGTTAAACATTTTAATCCTTTTAGAACTTGTCCTTTATCCCACACTAGAAGGACAAGTTTCAGATTTTAACCATAGCACTACTACTGGGAGGTGTTCATCCTCCATTAGTATTCCAAAAGGTTGCGAAAGCTCACCCAGATCATGGTTATTCATTCACATTGGCTCAAAAAAGATGCACCGATCTCAACCTTGCATTCAAACAAAGTAACAAACAGATTAGCTTGTTCCTGCAATGTTCATTCTCATCTCTAGCATCCATGTTGTAACTTTGAAAGAGGTTGACCTCCTTGCTTCTCTCACGGTACAATCCTCTTCCCGCCCACTTATATCAAGTTTCATTATTGACAGGCCCCATGACCCACATTCTCAACTCTACAGTTTTAGTCAAGATTTTAACAATCTCATCCTTCACTGTAATATTTAATTTACTCATCTAGGATTCGTTGCCATCAACAATGACTGTTTGCTCAGACAAAATTCATATCTATCAACCCCCAAGCCTCGAGCACCCTCACGGCCTCACATTCATCTTTTTGTCAGAGTTCTTTACATTACATGCACGCTTCACGACTTTCACATCTAACATTCAACAGATGAGGGTCATTATCAACACCATTAATCACTTCACGTCTCATGATCCAATATATTTCACCCTTACCACCACAACAAAGATGGCATGACCTACAACACTTATTTCCTTCTCTACATAAAAAGGGTACCTTCAAAGTGATCACAATTTACATCACATAACCTTAAAATCTCCTAGTAATAGTGGTAGAAATTCCATGTTTCCAGCTATGGAATTATAAACCGAAATATAGAATTGGGTTTATTTCTGGGACAACCTAATATAGTCATCAATATCATGAGTAATTCTGGGACAGCCGAAAGATACAATACAAGCTAGCCTATTATAGGCATTTCTGGTTCAGAGACTAAAAACGAACGATCCTTATACCCAATTGATTATTCTAATATTAGAAGCATGTACTAAAAGTAGTATAATTTTCAATCAAATTTTGTTTGAGACAGAAAAACAATCAAAAGTTGCTTTATAATGCTAATTTCAACCAAATTTTTCTTAAATAAACCAATTTCATTAGTAAAAAAGGTTTTAAAGCGAAGGACTAATACTGAATTGGACTAAAGCTTTTCAATTCGACTTTGAGGATTCTAAAAACCCAGTCACTTGATAAAATGAAAAGACTATAAAACAGTATTGATGGGATCAATATGGCTCTAAGTAGAGCCAAAACCAGTTACAATTGCATTGCTACTTAATATAATGAAGATGCTATCACAAGGCGGCCTAGTAAACACCGTAGAAAAGATAACATGATAGAAATTTATTAAAAACATGGGAGATGGCATGGTTAAACTAACCATCAGATGAAGAGCCGCTTACTGGAGACCTACGCCGGTATTTTCTGTTGGACGGATCATTAGAAGGCTTATGAAATGCTGCTTTAGCTGCGGCACCATCCGAAGGAGGACGCAAGTCTGAATCCATAATGTCTAATCCCATATAAAAAATAATAACATTAGCAAGCAAACAAGAAGAGTAAATTAATCTACACACAGCATACTTGATGTCAAAATTAACATAATACCTGTATAACAATTTATGTTGAGATAGTTTTAATAAACATGTATCCTGTAATCACAGAAAAATACATACATACATGACTGATTAAAGCGTTGTAGCTAAATACAAACAGTGAAAAACTAATAGAAAATGAAATATTGGAACAATAAGTAAAAATTAAGAGCATAAGCTTAAAAATAACAGATCTAGACGCTGTGAATAATTCATGCGCGTATAATAATAATAATAATAATAATAATAAAAGTGGATTGGAAATGAAAGAAGTTACCAGAATTGGAGAACGATGTCGGACGGAGAGAAAAAAAAGACGGTGGAAGGAAGCCGACGGTGGTTGTGGTGGTGGTGGTAGATTGCTATGCTAGGGTTCTGTTGTTTCCAATGAATTATATCACATCTAATTTCAAATCGCTTGGAGCCGGTCCTCACTTTGGAAATTATTGGAAAAATACAAGTTTGATTTTTAGCTCTCATTTATTCCTCTCAACCCATCCGCTTGATTCGGTTTATAAATAAGTCAAGCACGATCAAAGAACCACTTGGTTCCGCTCAATATAATTTTTATTAATTTATTAAATACATATATAATTATCTATCCTTACTATAATAGGAGAGTCGTAACTGACATAAGAAATACTTAGAAAAGTTGATGTGGCAGCCATATAGATAGGCCAATAATGCCTTGCTAATGATAAATGTGATGTCATTAATCTTTTTAAAATATTCACAAAAATATGTCACTTGCATACAAGGTTGTAAAAATCATGATTAGTCGGTGATTAATCGCTAGTCCTCACTTTACTTGTTAATTTTGGGCTAATCACTCAATTAATCGGTGTCACGATTAATCACCGATTAGTCAGACCAAATTGGTCCTAGTCGGACCTAAAAAACTCAAAATTAGGTAAAAATGATTTCGAACGGGTCAAAACTAGAGCAAATCTTTCAAATAAAACAAGTTCTTACCTCAAAATTGGATGACAATCCATGATTTAGAAGCAAAATCGATGAAACTCCATGAACACTTGTTGCGTCTGATGGTTCCGTACAATGAAAGAAGGAATGGGGATGAAAAAAAGGGATATGGTGAACGATGGAGGTGATTAGGGTTATTTAAGTTTAAGTATTTTAATATTTAACCCCCCCTCCATATTCACTAGTTTATATTTGGCTCCTAAACTTCTAAATTTAAATACATATAAGGTATAAAATTAGCATTATATATGTATAAATTTGGAAAAATGTATATCAAAATCCAAAACGATTAATCGCGATTAATCCTGATTGATCCTTAGTCGATACCCCCACCGCCCGACTAGCGCCTAGCGAGTTATACAACACTGCTTGCATGCTTAAGAGTTACTTGATGAAATGACACAGGTGATTTCTTTTTTGCATCAGGTTTCACCTCATCTATAGCAATGGCCATATTTGTTTAGGTGATTTTTTTTTGCATTAACCGACTCGATGTATTTTTTGTATGTATAGTTGCAGATTTGCATGTTCTGTTTTTTTTTTACATAATTATTTTTAGGTACTTCCATTCCAGAACAAGAAAAATTACATCAAGATAACGGGCAGGCGGGCAACAAGCTGCGCCGCCACCCCTTTCTGAATAGCAAATCCTAATCTACTAAAAACGTAACCCTGCCCACCCGGAGCCGAGACACTACTATGAATAACCCGCTGGACCCTGGTCAGGAAATGTGACAACCGTCGAAATCACAGGTCATATCCGTACATTTAACTACACGTGAATACATTGTGCATAGCATTCCATGTCATTTATTTTGTCATAGTTGGGACATACAGGGTTTCAATGAGTCAATCCTGAGACGTGCAGTCTAACAGTAGACACACTAGTTAGTATAAGGCCTCGGTTAGTTAAATATGTCTTGCTAGACTATAGGAAATCCATGCAATTGAACAAGAATTCCAATTTGATACCCCGACAAGAACAAAAACAAACAATGTTCATTCACAAGAGGTTACCAATGTGTATTCTAGTAAACTAGTACACGTAGAAACAATACGACCACTTGAACACTCGAACTTGATCTATCTAGACTTACATGAACATGTGCATTAAACAAATACACTAACACACATACATACATTCCCACGGCCATGCATACATACATGCATAACACAATCCCATCAAATCCAAGAAAATTACTCTAATGGGATCTTAGTACACCTTAGTTAACAAGACTTACACATGTTGACTTGCTTAAAATACCTTGCTCTTTCCCAATGTAATTTTTGGCCCACACATTCCCTAGGCAAGAGGATGTATATTGTTTTGGACATTATCTCACTAGTACAAGACACTCACATCTCTATATATACATATATATACACGACAACATATACACACAACCATGGAGTGGAGAAGTGACAAAAACTACCTATACACACACATATACAAATCGCATACATACACACACATGTCTGTTCACTTCCTAGTCACCAAGCTTATCTAGTGATCCACCAATCTATGTTTAACACTAACATGGAATGAACTATTCACATCTACACTTCCCATGTCCCTTGACCATCCAAGAATGCCCACCAACATACAAGAAATCGGCTAGCACCTTCCCTAGGTCCACTACACTTGAATCAAGGTCAACATCTTGCACAAAGTAGGCACAACAAAGAACATTTGAGATGGATTAGTTTGTCAACATTACCAAAACATGCTTGCCCCTTCCCCATGTATAATCGGCCGAAGCCACCCCTACACAACCCAACAAAAACCCAAGTCAACTTGTTTCACCAACATCACCCTTCACCTTTGACTTACCACATTTGTGAGCCAATCATCCAAGTTCTTTCCCCCTCTCTCTCTCTCTCGGCTATATAAAGGAGATCAAGGAAGCCATTTTTCCACACCACAACATCTCATGATACACTAACACTTGAACCTACCTTTCCTTTCCCTTGTTACCATTCGGCCGAAACCAAAGGGACCCAAGAGGGTCTAGTTCGATCACTTTTCCTCATCAACTAGGAGTTCCAAGCCACTAGCAAGTCTTTAGGAGTCATTTGGAAGGGAGATCGCTTATTTTTCTTATATATATATATATATACTCGGCTATACACCAAGGTATAATAACTGAACCATTTTCCTTCTTTTGTATATTATTCGGTCACATGTAATGGTCACCCGAGTACACACACCTTCGCACACTATAACCATGGGTTGTTTAAGTTAAACTAACTAAAATACGTAAGTTTTATGTTAAAAGATTGATGTTTTAGCTTACACATAGTCGATCACATATATATACGAATACATGCATGACCGAATACATGCATGATAGAACTGGTAAACGAACATGAACAGAAAATTCCGTTTGGTAAGCGTTCATAAACACATATATTTCCTTAATAAACGAACACGAACAAAGCTTTGTTCGTGTTCGTTTGCAGCCCTAGTTTTAATATAAAAGGTAGGTTAGTAATTCTAATTTTCCGTAGAAAAAAAATTAAAAAAGAAAGCCCTATAGGGGCATTACTGTAGCTTATAAAGGTGGGTTGGAACTTGGAAATGGAGAGTGAAAGTTGTAGGTCAGCCCTAATAATAACAATATTCTTCTTCTTCTTATTATTCACAAGGTTGAAGAATGCCATCGTTTCCTCAGCCAGGCTCAGTTACCCTTTGCGAAATCAACAGAGACCTTGGTAAGTATCATCTCTCTCTTAATAATATATAATAAAATAATAATAATTTCTTTCAAAATATGCATATATAATGTTTCTGCTAATAATAATAGTAATAATTTGACTTGACTAATAACATCCAGTTACCGCCCAAAGTCTTTCAGATGATGAAGCCAAGGACACTTACGGAAAAATTCTCGTAACTTGTTTTTCATTATTATTTCTCAATTCATCAACAACATGTTGTATGTATGTATGTGATTATAATATTTTGTATTTTATTATAGGGGACCGTATTCACTCCAATTCCGTATCAGGTAGATCATCCAACTCCAGACACAGCCGTAGTAGAACCGCCGTCTAATGGCTTGTTTCTTAAAACCCTTCTTCTTCTGCGTCCTAATCATGTCAGTATCTCATTACTTCATTTTTTTTATTTACATTAGGGTTTCACCTTTTCACTCCAAATTGTTATAAATTTAAACTTAATTGTAACAAATTAATTACTTGAAACTTCAAACAAAGTTTAAAAGAACGGAAACGAGCCTCGAGGCGTTTTCCCTTCGCCTCACGAGGCGTAAGCCTCGAGGCGAACCGAGGCGTAAGCCCGAGGCGGAATTAAAAAATTAAATAAATAATTATATATCTTTCAAAAAATAAAATGCTAACTAATTTCATCATCAAATTCATCAAAAACATCAAAAACACACATAAAAAAGACATAAAATGTCACAAAAAGTCGAAAACATAAAAAATATACCTGAAAACCCCCTGAGGCGCACCTGAAGCGCAACTTTTCATAACGCCTCAGTCCTGTGAGGCGCATACACTGTTCAAACACCTGAGGCGCCGCCTCAGAAGCGTTTTCAGACCGAATCGCCTTGAGGCGCACCTCGAGGCGCACGCCTCAAGCGTTTTTTTAAACCATGACTTCAAATATTATGTACAAGTTGTGTGAAGGCTTAGTGTTGCTCCGTGTTGTAAAATTTGTAGGTGAAGTTATCGAATAATGTTGACCTCAGATGTGTTAGTTGGCACCAGAAAAAGGATATTTTGGCATTTGTTTCTGCCCGAAATCAAGTAACCATTCGT
>JAUTDX010002443.1:0-41355 GCA_030844895.1 Ambrosia x helenae | reverse complement strand
TTTTGTAACAATAGTCTAGAGAACTGACGGTATAAAATCTGTAAAACTATGCGACTTAGGGAGTGTTTGGAAAGGTTATTTACAGGTATGTGGGAATGCGTATTTGAATATAAGCAAAAGCAAGGGTCAGAAGCATAAGCAGATAATCAGGTTACGGTTTGTTTCATCGAAAGATTAAACTTGTAATCTGAATCTACCAAGAATAAATAACGTTCATTTTGGATATAAGCAATCTCAAAATACTCACTAAAAACAACTTATTACGCTATAAAAGCCTCACAATTTAGTTACACATTGTTTACTACAAATTTCAAAAGAAGAACAGAGAGAGAGTTTCGTCAATTCATAAGTGTTGACCTCATTAGGTCAAGTTTGTTATCATATAGTTGCTAGCAGCTTCCTAATGATGATTGGGTTGGTTGCAAATGCTAGTTGCATTAAGCGTGAGGCTAGAGAGGTACTGAGTTTAAACCTTGGTTTTAAAAAACGCTAGTTGCACAAAAGCGATGAGGTCTAAGCGCAACACACGAAGCACCAAGCACAAAAGCGGTGGGATTTTTCGTACCCGAAGCGCGCACTAATTAATGTATTTTTTTTTCTCATATATATCCCATAGGTTTTTAAGCTTCATTTACCCAATATAGCTATGAATAATGTTTTTATATGATTTTACCTATATGTACAAGCCAAAAACACAAAGGTACAACATTTTATGCATAAAAACACATGGTGTACGAGAGGCGCGCGCCTCAAGGCCCAAAAAGCCAAAAAAAAGGGAAAAATGCGCTTTTCTTGCGCTTCCGGGAAATTGTGTAAGCGCAGATCCCTGAGGCGCCCTAGGCAGCGCCTTGTTGCGCCTCGCGCCTCAGGCGCGCTTTTTAAAACCCAGGTTCAAACCACACTTGTGGCAAAAAATAATAAAGGAACTTTCTGGGACGGTTGGGAGTTCGATCCCCGGTCTCTATGCTCCTTTGTGGAGAGGAGGCTGGGATTCTTTGGAATCATGGGAGGCCCCATCGATTCCTACTTGGAAGCACTCTTGCCGTGATCCGTATCGAACCCGGGTCTTATGGATTCTCAAGTGTGCACG
This sequence comes from Ambrosia x helenae, assembly GCA_030844895.1. NCBI lineage: Eukaryota > Viridiplantae > Streptophyta > Magnoliopsida > Asterales > Asteraceae > Ambrosia > Ambrosia x helenae. The sequence continues at coordinate 40,265 of JAUTDX010002443.1, read as the reverse complement.
CTACCACTTGATCTAGTCGTTCTAAAACAAAACTATACACAAAATTGACAACTATAGTCCTCATACTATTAATTGTACATTTTTTACCCCTCCAACGTGTAACTGACTCTTTGAATGTAACACTCATTTATTGTGTAAAATTTTCAGGGTCGGGAGCCAGGTGAGCCTTTTGTCCCAAAGTCCGCAAAAGAAGCTGAAATGGAAAAGATGTTGAAATCAATGGAAGGTATGCCTGGAGCACCTAGCATGAAAATGTATTCAAGGGAAGAACTCATGAGTGGAAAAGGCCTTAATGATGATGATGAAGATGACGACGAGGATGACGAACCATCAATCCCTACGAACTTGGTAAGTATTTAGGAATCTTAAAGTGGCAATTTCAACCATTTTTCTTAGAATTTGCGGATTTGAATATAAAAAAAGGTCAAATGGTGTCAAACAGGTAAACTTAAACTATATTTCAAAACCTCTCACTTAGTTGCACCCAAAAATTCAAAATTTAGATATTACATATGTGGAGGCTTCCCAAGTATATACTTAGGTCACCCGTATATTGAAAAATTCAAATTTTAGATTATTACGTATGTGGAGGCTTCCCAAGTATATACTTAGGTCACCCGTATATTGAAAAAACTCCCTTTGATTTTTTAAAGACAATCTACATTAGAATTGTTCCCTTGTAAAAAAATTTAAAAGCATTTCTTCATCCGGTGTTTGCTTTTACTAGAATTGGTGTAAAATAAAACCATGTACATTGGGTGACCTATAAAGTAGTTTCAATATATATGTGGTTTTAATGAAATAGCTAGATACTTTTGCGATCTCCACATATGTCATCCCTTATCGTAATAATTTAGTTGTGCAATCATGTTTAATACATTAATCAGTTATGTAAATTTAAAAACGGACGAAATGATTGTGTTGGCCGATTGTTTAAGTACTAACATGGCCACACTGCATATGCACTTTCATATTTTGCACAAAAATATTACGTGAAGCTAATTTTGTAATATCGAAGTCCCTAAATTTGTCAAACATACATGAAAAAGACCCTTGAGCTAATTTCAGTATATTAGCCTATAAACTAGTCTAAAATGCACGTGCTTGTGAAAAAACTTAAGTTAATGACTTGTTAGCTCTTAGGCTGATGATGTACAAATTATTCTGCATAAATGATAAATGTCAGTTTATCAAATTTTGACCAGTGAAAAAAAAGTCATTATTTATTTATGTTCACTAATCACTACAAGTATGTGCGTTCTATCCAAGTTTAGGGATCTTAATAAACCAAAGTGTTGAGAGTCTTCTTTGTGTATTTTACATGTTTAGGAACTTTAATATACCAAAACTAGGTTAAGTGATTTTTAGTTCAATATGTGGTTTAATAATCGAAAACGTTGGTTATGCTACTTGAGTAGGGGAAGATTTTGAGGGAAAAAGAAAAAAGCAAGACGATGGATTGGAAACAAAAGATCACAAAAGGGATAAAAGATGTTCATGAAGCAACAAAGAAACATGCAACCAAGATGGCATTTAAGTTGCAGAAATGGTGGAAAGCAAAGAAGGCAAGCTACACTCAGAAGAAGTCAAAATCTGACAAATCCGAACTTTAGGGTCTCATTCTTTCCTTCTATTCGACATAATTTTGTAACCAAATTTTATTTTCCTTTTTTTTTTGGTAGTTGAGTTGTACAATATTTGGATAATTTAAGGGAAAATGATAGGTTATAATGTTATATGAAACATATTTAACTAACCTTTACTTATCACAGCCTAACAGGGTAGTTTATATGTAACGGCAATAGATACACATTTGGGGTTCCATTTTCTTGTCATTGTACTCGCTACTGGCCGCTGGTGAAGCACTGGAGATCAGCTGGTTTAATAAAAACAAAAAACTCAAGCTTGAGCTTCAACAAATAATTAAACGAACCAAGCCCAAAGTAAGCTTGAGCTTTAGACATACAGCTTGAAACTACCAGAGCTTGGAGTCTCGCTCTTTTAAACCTGAACCAGCCAAGCTCAATTTAGCAGGCTAGAGCTAGGCTTGTTTACGCACCTTAAAAAAGTAACTTAACAAAAGAAAATAAAGTAACAATCAATTGCAATCAGATAAATAAAAAGAATCAATCCATGTTAAAATTTTGGTACATGAAACAATTGTAGAACAACAAATTCAACAGTACAAGAAATCGAATGGCGCTGTGTATTAGCGCATCTTGTAATGTTGCGTTCTTGAAACAACACAGCGTTGACCGTTTAATGAGTATTTGAGTGTGATATCCACGTCTCGTGGATTCTTCTTATTTTGCGCCACAGTCATGCTCCCAGTAATCGATTCACCTTCACATATAGTCAGCACCTCTTCAAGGTATAAAACAGTTTGTTTCCAGTGTGTGTTTCTAGATCTTGGTCCTGGATTGCGACAATATCAAAACTTATCACCAAATTAGACAAAATGGGTACAAACACGATGGGCTTCCCCAAACCCGCTTGGCCAAAATTATTGTAATTTTTTTTTTGTAAACAAAAAGTGAATAATAATAATGTTAAAGTTTTAACACACTTTCTCCTTTATGCCACCAACCGAAACCCATGGCTCAAACAGTCAAACCTACCTTAGTGCCTATATCTTAAACTCCACAAAAAAGTTTATGATTGTAGACCATCTATCTCCCGTTGTAATGTTGTATATAAATGTTTCCCATCTACTTTCTCCATGTGTGTTTCTAAATCTAGGCTTCTAGCAACTGACTACAAAAACAATCTCTAAACTAGCGGTACTTGATTACCGGTGAATCAATTTTATCACTTCTGTTGATTGTTTTTCGATTCAGTATTTTTCTAGGGTATAATTTAGATACCAATTACTAAATATTATTTCTAAGATATTAATGACTAAAATATAGTTTCTACAGAAAAAAAAACATAATAGTGTTTAATATTGACCGATTTTGCAAAATAATAGATGTGTAGTTGGTTGCTAGAAGTAAAAACTGAGGCCGAGTATCTTGCTAATTTATGCAAAAAGCACCACCAACTAACCTGTAGAAAACCCTGTCAGTTTGTGACACACAGTAAACGCTACATCAAAATATGCTACCAAAGCATGAATGTAATCATCACGTTCAGCCACAAGCTTAAAAGGTGCTGTGAAGGAAGCATCCCCTGATGTCATCTTTGAGATGTCCATCGTCTGTAGAAACAAGTTGAAAAATGTCAGTGGCAAAATGGTAAATATAGCCGGTTGGTAATAGGGTCAAACACGTTGGACCAGCACCAATTTTCTTTTGTCCATACTTTCAATTAAAACTTAATGATCAGAAGGATGTTTGGAACCCAAACACTCAATAGTGTTTACCTGCTTTTTAAAAAATGCAATAAGCAAAATAGCAGTTTAAAACACAATCCGAACACCAACCAGTATACTAAGCATGACCTAAAGAAATCTTTTAAATAATGACACAAACCTTTTCAAGTAAATACATTTTCATAAATAATATGAGCAGCTTTTTATACAGTTTTGACCAATTATCATTATATGTATATCTGGAATGGGCCAAGCAACCCTACCTTAAGTAATTGGCAGTTTGTGACAATCTGATTCTGGTCAACTGTGTCAACAAGAGGTTCCATAATTGACTGCTTTCTAATGCAGCTCATGTCAAAACCGTACACATTGTTCCAAACTGCAAATTCACCAAAATCGCAATGGGTAAGACCTTTTAATGAAACATATAACGCCAAAGTATGCTTTAAGGTCTTTTTTTGGCAACATCAGTAAATTTCCTTCGAACATTAGTCAGCCTGTTTCACTGTAACAACATTGCCTTCCTACTTGTTAGATCAGTGAAATGGACTGTTAACTTATTCGCCCCACTTACGGTGTGCGCATATAATGTATATATGTGTGGCCATGGGGGGGCAAAAGTAAAGTTGCACTAGTTTTAACGTTATTTTACTAATTTCGTGAAAATAACGTTAAAAACGACGGACGGTTAATCATGCATCATGTGGTGGTGTTGATAGCCAAAAGACAAGGGGGTACATGCACCAATCGAGTTTGTCCCGATTGCTAAGTGTTATGTGTCTTATGTCCAAGGCTTGATACAAAACCACATCGAGCCGGGGGTCTCACTGGAAGCAGCCTCTCTATTCTCAGGGGATAGAGGTAAGGCTGTCTACATCTTACCCTCCTCAGACCCTACCTTAGCTTTGCTATAGGTGGGATTAACTGAGTATGATGATGATGATGATGATGATGGACTGTTAACTTACTGGTTTTATAAAATTACTATGAAATGGGCAAGTGTGATACTTTCAGTGTTATATAAGAGTATATAATGTTACGAAATATAAATGTTTGAACTTTTAGCAAGGTATACACACACATACGTACACCTAACTTTTTAATTTTTTGAAACTTATTTATGTCACCTACATTCAATCTTGTCTTCTTTGTACTCGGCATCCTCGATTGCTGTCAGATAGAGAGAAGCATTATCAGGTAGCACAATTCCATCATTAACCTGTGAAAACAACCCAAAAATAAGAGGAAAGTAAGTTTCAGTTCTACCATTCAAGTTCAAATAACAAAGATAAAAAAATTGTATTAACCAAATCTAGTAAGGCTGTAAAGCTAAAAAACATGGTGTCACTATACAAAGAAGAGATATCTGTTATCAGAAAATAAGAAATACAAAAATCTCTAATTTCAAAAATGAAGAATCCACAATAACTTAACTTTATATAAATTCTTCTAAAATTTTAAATATATCCTTCCAGATTTCATATCATATTTAATCTTTGAAAACACTAAAGCTATCATTATTACACATTCTAAGGTGAATGAAACAAAACCATATACAAATAGTCTCAGAGCATGCCAGAACATGCAACTGATTTTTGTATTTACTATGAAATCGTTAACTGCGATTTTAGCATTTTGAATATGCCAAATGTGATTGTATTTAAATATGCTAAATGTGAAGTTATACTTACCAACCACTTATCCCGAGCATATAAAACAGTATTTAACATGTTTTCATATAACAAGAAATATCCCATCCATTCTGAAATTATAATATCCACTTGAGGAACCGGGAGGTCAAGTTCTTCAATCTTTCCTTTCAAAACGGTTATAACTGCAATATTTAGCAAAATGCGGATGAACTACTAGCAAATCACATTAGCTAAACCATGTAACAATATAAATTTAAAAGAGCCATTACCATTTGAATAACCATTTGCTTCAACAATCTCTTTGGCCATGTCAGCCATCTGTGAGCACTCAACCTGCCAACATGAGATTTCACATGACAATGAGAACGTGAAAATCTTTAACCTTATCCTATGCATGGTTTAAAAAAAGTCTGAGGCGTGCGCCTCGAGGCGTGCCTCAAGGCGAATCGGGAGGAAAACGAGTCTGAGGCTGCGCCTCAGGGGTTTTTTAAGTTTACTTTTGATGTTTTAGACTTTTTGTTTCAATTTCAAGCATGTCATGCCCTTTTAACATGTGTTTTTTATGTTTTTGATGAATTTGATGCTGAAATTAGTTAGTATTTCATTTTCTATAAGATATATAACATTTATATATATCTTTTCATTCCGCCTCGCGCTTACGCCTCGGTTCGCCTCGAGGCGTACGCCTCGTGAGGCGAAAGGAAAATGCTTCGAGGCACGTTTCCGTACTTTTAAACCTTGATCCTATGATAACTTGACTCACCTTATACAACCATGTGCATTTGCTGTATAAGATTGTGTGTCTTTAAAACAGCCATTTTAAACAGAGACGCTTAAAAACAAAACCATAATGAACCACCAAAACTTGCTCATTGGCCAAAACTTGTAACTTGGTATTGGAAAACCGAGATCAGTGTAATGGACAACTTACATTGACATAGAAGACAACTTCTTACAGAAGACACAATTACTAGGGATGTTTGGGATTGCTTACGTAAAAATACATATATGCTTTAAAGAAGAAGAAAAAAAACAGCTTATTTCATTCCAAAGGGTAATCAAAGAACCACCCCAAGAAAAATCAGTTTACCTGAGCAATCACAAACTGCTTATCAGAAACAGTTTACTTCACCTTTAATGAGAAGATACGCATTCTTCACCCACATACTCAAAAGCGATAAATTGCTTTCACAAAACGCAATAATGATATAAGTTGTTTAAATAAACAATCACTAGATCTTCCTTAGTGCTTTTTGTACCAATAAATCAACACAGTATGTTCATGCAGCATCTAATCAGCTAAACATAAAAGAAAGGCATACATACAGCATAGACATGTTTTGCCCCAGCTTTTGCGCAAAAGAGAGATAGAATCCCTGTCCCTGCACCAACGTCAAGAACAATCTTGTCCTTGAATAAGAATGTGTTTCTGTAAATAACATTCTGGTATGTCTTAGTTCTCACAACATCCTTCAGCATTTCCTGCAATGTTAATAATTGTTTAGACATTATAATAAGAGAAAATATCCGTGCTATGCAGCAAAAACAAGATTTATTTATTTTATATCTCATATCCATTTACAATTTTTAGCCGCAATCGTTTTTAACACTCAACAGTAATTTCAAAAATAAAATACTTCGGTTGAAAAAAGTTTTCAAATTTCATTAAGATACGGGTGTAAACAACTAAACAAGCCGGGCCATTTGTGAGCTACTCACGACCTACTCACTTTTAGCTAAAATTAACAAGCTCGAGCACATGCTTCACTTATCGAGCTCGACTAGGCTCACATACCTAAACGAGCCTCTTATTTATGTAACTTTATTTAATAAATTAAATATATTTACACACACACACAAAGTACATACTACATACACACATAATAATTATTATTACATACAAAGCTATGGTATAAATGTGTGTGTGTATATAGATACTACTAATTAGCAGGCACAATTCAAAAGGCAAAGAAGCATCAATGTGTGTGTGTGTATATATATCCATGAAGGATACTATTGACTTACTTCATGAATACCGAAGTGAGAGTATGAATCGAAGTAATAATCGGCACTGGTTTTATCATCGTGTCCTCCAGGTTCACACATCGACGAATCCTCATCAACGTTGGAGCTTCCTGTGGCTGTTTCTTCGATTGCTTCACTCATCGTTGATGTTTGTGCGTCTGTGTTATTATTATGCATTGCTTGCTAACAGAGGTTTTGGTTTCTAGGGTTTAGATAGAAATATGTGGCGGGTGAGACTTTGTTCGATTTTAGGGTTTACGAGAGAGAGAGAGCTCCTTTATATATGTAACGTTAAACGAGATATCTATTTGTCATATCGCATTATTTAACACACTATTTAAACAAGTGCCTTTTTAAGTTGTGTGTGTGTTTTTTTAAGGGTTCTAGGATTCATACACCCCGTGACATCATATTTAGGGTGTATGACATAACATTCTGGGTATGTGGCAGCTTTCTATTGGTGTTTAGTGTAGGCCAGGGTGTATGAATCCTAAAGTAGGGGTGTATGAATCCACAACCCTTTTTAAATGCGAACTTCATTAACAACCGACGAGGTCCTCAAAATAGGAACCGCGCCACCGTGATTACACCATATACAACGGACGTAACGCCCAATCTTTCCACACTATAGTCTTAAATTTCGATCTTGACCTAAGCCAAAGAAAGGACAACGACTTAATCTTAGCAACGACCTCTCCAACTTTTGGCTATTTGGCTTTAAACACTTTATCATTCCTCGTTATCCAAATAACCCAAAGCGTGACCATAACAATGCCATGTATAATCTTCCTTGCATCCTTGTTTCGGCAACCTTTACGAATCAGCAGGAGGTCTCGGGTATCGAAAGCAAAAAGGGGGTCGATTTTACACCAAGTACCGAGCGCAGCCCAAACACCAAAAGAAAACCCACATCCGGTGAAGATATGCGAAGACGTCACATCATCGATATTACATAACACACAAACAGGATCTTCAATCTGAATTCGTCTTCTTTGTAGAGCACACCGAGTCAGAACCCGATCCATTTCAAGCCTCCACACAAAAATCTTGACTTTCAAAGGAACCCACGAAATCCACTGCATAGACGAGGGCTGTTGCTGCAGCTGTTGCACTCTATCTGCAATAATTTGTTTCTTAAAATCAGCAACATAATAGATCTTTTGTTGGTTACCCTCCTATTCCCACTTATCATTGGACGCCGACAGTTGCAGCCCATTCAAGCAGATTTGAACCCGAACCAACTCCTCAATGTCATCAGCCACTGCAATACTAGACGTCCACCTGCAAACAACAGATAACAAATCCGAATCCCACAGATCAGCCACAGTTGCCGCTTTATCAGCAGTGTTTCTGTAAAGATTCGGAAAACGATATTTGAAGGCCACATCTTCGCGCCACTTATCTATCCAAAACCTAATATCTTTACCATTTCCAATAACACCTTTGAATTGAGTGATCAAAAAACGGGACTGAATCACAGTTTTATTCACCACCGTAGCCAAAGCTTTCCAATATCCGGAGGAGTATCGGTTTCTCGGAAGAATGTCCCAATTCTTGTCATTCTTGTGGCAAACATTTATAACTTCCCGCCATAAACAAGAAGAGCCATTTTTATACCTCCAAGCCCATTTAACTAAAAACGCCAAATTCATATCCGCCAATCTAGTAACGCCTAGACCACCATCCTTCTTAGGAGTAGTAATCAACTCCCATTTAACCCAATGAATTTTTTAATCTCATCATCACCCGCCCACAAAAAACGCTTCATAAGGGCTTCAATATCCTCAATCATTTTAATCGGTGCTATGTAAATAGAAAAATAATAAATAGGAAGGCTTGATAAAAACCGATTTAATTAAAATAAGACGACCACCAATTGAAAGCACTTTAGCTTTCCACGGTTTTAAGCGCGATTTGCACTTTTCAATCACCGGCCCCCAATTCCTAACTCGATTCATATTAGCACCAACCTTAATCCCGAGATAATCAAATGGAAGACAACCGGATTTGCATCCACTAAGGTTGGCTAAAGACTTACATTCATCCTCGGAGCTATTGAGACCATAAATGTTCGATGTTGCCAAATTTATTTTTAAACCCGAACACATATGAAACACCCGAAGAATACGAATCATCCTCTTAAAATTTTCAATAGACCATTTCCCAACTAAGAGGGCATCATCCGCATATAGCAAATGAGAAATCTTCGGGCCATTCCTACCAAATTGCATACAATCGAAGTCTTCAAGATTCACAGCTTTATTAATGAGACAAGAAAAGGCTTCCATAACTATAAGAAAGAGGAAAGGCGATAACGGATCACCTTGCCTTAACCCTTTCTCGCATTGGAAAACAAAAGTTGTGATAACTAGTGGATGTTTGCTAGGCTTTGTTGCATACTTACGTGCATAAGGCAATGTCGTGAAAAAATAATTCTACAGAAAAAAAAGCATTTAAAAGTAAAAAAGAAAGCAAGAAAAAAAAGACAATATAGGGAAAATGTAAAAAAGCTAAGACAAAAAGAAAAAAAAAATTATGTTACTAAAGTTTAAGGGCTACAAACTAAATTTACTAAAGCTTAGGCATAGAAGTGTAGATTGGATTATCAAATGTATGTTACTGAAACACTTGTAATACTTTTTTTTTAAAGAGGCTTGAACCGGACGGGTCAAGGGTCAACACGTGCTTTACAATTTACATTGACAAGAAAACATAAAAACGAATACAAATACCAGTTCCGGTAATATTGATATCAGTACGATGTTGTTCGATCAACATCAGTTCGACTGGTCACGGTAGTGGCGAAAATATAACTTACAATACAAAAGTGAATACCTTATATTGAATACAACTCCGTTTCAACAAAATTTTATGTCGGAATGTTGAGAGAGAAAATAATTAAACACAACTGCGTATTCAGTTTTTTTTTTAAGTTAACGAACCCAATTTTAAAAAAAAAATCAAATTAAATGGACTATAGACATATATCATTTATAGTATAAAGAGTGAAATTGAAAGCTAAAAAAAGATCAATGTGACATAGTAAACAATACTACCGACCTGCAAAATTAGTAACCCGGGTGGGCAGGGTTACGTTTTTAGCAGATTAGGATTTGCTATTCAGAAAGGGGTGGCGGCGCAGCTTGTTGCCCGCCTACCCGTTATCTTGATGTAATTTTCTTTATCCTGGAATGAAGGATTAATATAATAAAAAAAAAAAAAAACAAAATAATTGCGTGCAAGAAAATTATCAATAAAGATAGAGAGATGATATGACTAATTTTATAGGATATATTAAAAAAAATATATAAGAGGATATTGTGTTAATAATTGAAAAATGAACTTGAACAACTTTTTATTGTGTTGTATCTGTTTTGGTATTACACTAATTTATAAAACTGTGTTTTGGATCAATACCCACAGGCACACAACCTACCACGTCAGAGCCACCTAGATGACGCCCCTGCTTTTGATGCCCCCTCCCGGCTAGGAGTTTTGGATTAACGCCCGCTATGTGTTTTGCACCCTCCACATGCAATAGTGTTGCTAACTTGGGACTGTGGGCGTTAGACGACTACACACATCTAGGTACGTTCGGGAACAACCAAAAATAGGCGTTCAGTTCGAGTCGAACAATCCATTTAAAAAAAGTATTAATTTGACTCACGATCAAAATGGTTCAAAGTAAAATCAAATTTGATTAAAATGAGTTGTTCATTGGGATAACAAAATGGTGTCTGCGGTTGAGGTGCTGATAGTGGTGGCAATGATTGTGATGGCAAAAAAACAGTCACAAAGATGGTAGTTGCAAAGGTGGTGAGGCAACGGCGGGGGTAGCTGTGGATGTGATGGCGGAGACAGGAGCAACGTTGTGGCCAGAGACCAGAGCCTTTACTTAAAAATATATATGGTAAACAGTTTTAGCGCGAGAAGTATGAGCTTTCATTAACATCAAAGTGATTGTTAAAATATTGGCTAGAAAAGGCAAACATACAAAGTGCTATGCGTCCAACGCCCTCTAGGTATAAATCCGTCTGATTTAAGGTTTTAACTGTTGGTCTTAATTCCTTGAAGGTCACCTGCCCCGTGTAAGTTGCGCTTTATCTAGTTAAGGTATGGGCAGGCCCCATGGGGTTTCCATAACGGGTTCACATGGTAAAAAAAAAGCCGATCAAGTCAACAATCTTGGACATAGAAAGGGTATTTTTGACCAAAACTGGTCATTAGAAACAGTAAAATGTGATACTTATACCCAGCAAACCATCATTTCTACTTGCATACAAACGTTAGATTAAACAAACATCCATATTACCTTTTTATTATCTGCTAATTGGTTACATGTAAAGATCCTCCATTTTCATAATCATTCAAAGATTTCTTGATTGGCCATGGTGCACCACCCATGACAGCTTCAATATCCTCGATTTTCCTAGGAACCTTTGTCATGTTCAAACAACCATCCGCGGTAACATACTGCCACAGGCCCACAACACACAAGAACCAATTGTCAAATATCCCAAACTCAACATCAAACACTTATTAGCGTTATATATTTGATCATCGTCAAATAAACACATAATGAGCATGAGGTATATTTTTTGAACGTCAATTTCAATGTTCCATTTGCAATTAAGAGGAACATTTACACTTCACATGAAATCAAATAAACGTTTAAATAGTTAACAAGTGTTCTTAAACTTTGATGTTCTAAGAGTCTAGAGACATTGAGTAATTTTTTTGTTTTATTTAAGGGCGTGAAGGTGAAAAGTATAATGTAAATTATAATTGTATAAAGCTCACTACTTTATTTTCCAGTCATATCAAACACACTAATGTGTTCTCAACGCATAAAATATCTTAATTTCCGTTATTCAATAAATCTGCTTATCATTGAAACAATAAAAATACTGCAGTCATATTTGACACACTAGTTGCCTATAAAACTATAAACTTTGGATAAAGCGTTTCGAGTCAACCCAACCCGACTAGCTTTAAACTGTACAAAAATCACCTTTTTGATTAGGTTATCCAACCTAGCCATTTTGCTATCCACAGTCAAAGTGGTCTATCAGCAGGTAAAAGATTATACTACGTAAAACCATATATTAGAAAAGAATATTCAGAAGGTATTTATTTATTTACCAGATCGCTCTCAATCCTAACTCCACCAAATCCTCTAAATTTGGTGATTGCTTCGCGATTGAAGAATTTTGATGTTTTCGGGGATTCCATGGCCGGAAGCAGCAATGCATCAATGAAATAGCATCCGGGTTCAACCGTGATCACCTACAGAAACGTATTGCAATCGTCTATGATAATAAGTATGCCAATATTAGGAGAGCAAAAGGCACTGGCAAATAAGTTATGTTCTCCATAATTCTAATATTTGTCTTTTAGTGATTTAAACAATAAAACAAAAACGAAAACAATAATTTTATTGCAAATGCAAAAACTCAAAGAACTGAAAAACAAAGAACTAACACAGTAACACTGACCATTCCATTCAAGAGATCTCTACTTGTGCGTAGGGAGCTTAATCCGGGTTCTTCGGGTCTTTCAGCTCCCTGTAGATATACCATTAAATAAGCATTAAGAAATAGTAACCACTAACCAATTAAATGAAATAAATAATGCACTGCATTTTATACGGACCTGTAAATAACCACCAACGTCATGGGTATCAAGTCCCATAAGATGTCCCAAACCATGTGGCATGAAAACAGCGCCCAATCGTTCTACCATCATTTCATCAACATCACTAGAGCCAAAATCACATGAATTAACACATGATTATTAAGATATGTTGAGAAATTATATTTTTATCAAGACATGAAGAATACCCAACAAGGAGGGATCCTTTCTTCAGCATCTGAAGTATAATTTTCTCTGCCAATCTAAAATTCAATAATAATCAGTTATCAGACTAAGAGAACCATATACTTTCACTATTAATCATTATAAGATTATAACATAAAACACATCAAAATGCTTGTTTACAGTTATTTTCATCGGCGTCTATGTTCTTAAAGAATGCAGATGATGCATGTATCAAGTGAATATGTTTTTAAACTAATTTTAGTTTTTGGATCGATAGCTTCATCTTCATTCTTACACTTGACTGAAGAACTGTCCCGCTATATAACTGATTTAATATTAGGCTTTTTATTAATAGCTCAATGATACTCATTTGGGAAAGAAGAATTAAAATCATACTTGTGCATATCCACCCAGTTTACTCCTGGCTTCATGCTAGATACAACAGCATCATGAGCATCAAGAACAGCCTGGAAATTAAAAAAAATGAAGCTAATATTTTGAAAGATGTCAGTTTTAAGGTAGTTAAAAACATAAAGTAAGCTCAGCTTGAGACACGAAGAGAGCAGAAGATATCCAAGTAACTTGTTTTCTTAACACATGAGCAGAAAAAAGACCCTTACATTGTAAATTAGACGTTGATTGCTTGTGAATTTCCCGTTTACCTGCATACATGATTATGTCACCACAAAAAGATATAATAGTAATAATAATGACAACTTGCATTTTTGGATTTTAATAGTAGCATTTGGCATCTAACAACAAGTGCCGCATGGTATTTACAGTGTTAATAAATGAGATGCAATGTGGGATTTTAATATATCTACAGAACTGAATGTTGCACCAGTTATAGATAATAGACTTGACTTTACCACTGAAAATAAAAATCACTATTCATATTCTCTAATGCAGCGTTCATTTCACGGAATGGAATGGAATTCGGATGGAATTGGAATGTGTATTCGACTTCTTATGTTGTTCATTACAACAAAAGAATGAATTGTAATTGAATAACACCACACGGAAGGGAATCCACATTTCATTTCCATCGAGATTCCATTCTATTTTATGAAACGAACACATCTAAATTTCAAATCAAATTATAGTTCTCGCGCGAATTCCAATTCCAACTCCATTGCAATCCATGAAACGAACGCTACCTAAGGGTTTCATTGTAACACAAACTAATCACACATTATTTGCTGAATTGCTGCAAAGGTCCTTACAGGGAAGGAGCAGGTTATGTCAGAACCATAAAAACAGAATTCTGCTCCCATATCCAGTAATGCCATGTCGCCATCTTGGAATGTCTGCACAATAGAAAACACACCATCTGAATGTTGTTCCATGAGGATAGATAAAGGGAACAAAAGAATGCTGGATTAAAAACTTTTAAACTATCAACATTTTCTATCAAATATACAAATCGAGGAAAGTATGAAGTGTTTGCAAATTTGGTTGTGTGCAAAAAAGAGATGAAGCAATTCTAAAGTTATCGTCAGTTTGAGTACTCTGACATTATCCCCATTCCCAAAATAATTATTGTTCATGTAAAGATGGGCTTTGTGATATCGATACAGAACACAGTTTTCCAAATATCACAGATTCACAGTAGTCAGTATCGGTATTAGATTGCAAGATAGAGAGAAGCACTTGTTTCTGGACAATCATTAAAAAGAAAACTGAACAATTTTATAATGGAGTATCATTTAGTTAGATTCAAGTTAGATCTAACCAGAAAAAAATAAAAACTGATGTCATGTTGCACTAACCAAAAAGATACATCAAGTAAAAGAAATGAAATTCTCATACCCTGTCATTTGGAGCTGCTGCATGCCCATAATGAAGTACAGAACTGCCAGATGAAATATCAAACCGTTAACCGGTCAACATCTCCGAGAAACGATAATATGTCAAAGAAAATTAATAATGATGCAATAAGAGCATAATATTTTAGTTTTTTTTCTCATGTTCTCCACAATGACCAAACAAATCATGTTTTTCTTCTGAAATCTGAATATACTGTATACGTTCAATTGTTTCTAGAGTGGCTATTTAGACCCATTTACACATGAGTAGGTCGATTCATGTTATGCTAGATCTATGAGGAGTCAATTTTAGGGAAAGATATTGCTTAAAAGAACTGGAAGTGTACTTTTACCGCAAAAAACCTCCTTAATCATTAGTTTGAAAAAATAGATATTGTTGAAAAGTAATATCTTTGTAATCATATTTTGACACATTGGTAATGTATAAAACATAATGAAAAGTTGGACTGAATCTTTAACTGTTATCCGGAACCCAATTTTTTGGCCCATTACCAACCAATACCTCTAGTTTATAATATAAAGTAGCAACATTGCACGCGACATTCAGCTAATGCCAAATTCAACCATAGTACCACACTACCATTGAATCTTCAACTGTTATCCGGAACCCAATTTTTTTTAATAAAGATCAATTTTGAAAACCATAGTACCATACTACCATTGCATTGAATCTTTAACTGTTATCCAGAACCCACTTATTTTAATAAAGATCAATTCTGAAAATTAAACAAACCTAAACAAGGTTACTTCTTACAGAAATAAGTGCAAAAGGATGGTATTCTTGTAGCAGAAAATGATTTCATTACCTGTTGTTACCAGTTGCACAAATACAAGTGTATGAACAATGCCTACAACTGCCATAAAAATAGGTATGATGAAGAAACATGCTTTCCAATTGATACTCTTTCATTCCTGGTTTTATCTTCTTCATTACCTAATCAAGATACAGAAAATATTACTGAAGAGTGGCATGGACATATAGAAGAAAGGGTTTATAGCCATCAACCACTATGGAACCATTTGATTTGCAATTGGGAATCATTATGGGATGGTTCTATAACATGGTGGAACCAGAATGTGAATGGGAATGAGGATGGTAAATTGGCAATAGGTTCTTAAACCCACCTCCCTTGGTGGGTTTCAAGTATGCCTAAATTTGTGGATTAAATATCCATCATTTAGATTTTACAACCAATAACCAAATGCTTCTACTAGGAATGAAAGGCATTCATTAATTCTCATGCCCATAAACCAAACACGGCCTACATATCACATATGTGAAGAAGATAGATATAGTACAGCAAACAAACTAAAGGACAACAAGAAATTGAGTACACTGTATGTTTTCAACAAGAGACAAATGTACTCTAATGCATGATTTGGATGCCTAAAAACCTGAAGGAACAGCCAACAAGGCAACAACTCAGCAGTCCACTACCTGAAGAGCAGTTCAGCAAGCACAATCAATGATAGGTCTTCTCTAATTTTGATTACTAATATTCTTTCATATTTCCTGATTTCTCCATTTTTCCAATCACAAGATCACAATATTCCTATCAAAACCCTATAGACTTTCACTGGACTCAGACATAAGTATAGATAAGGACTTAATTAATTGAAAAGGACCTTTTCACAATTGTTCAAAAAGTAAGCACCTAATAATGCAAAACACAAAAACTTAAAATAAAGAAAAAAAGAAGGGACTATATCATTGAGTTTTAAAAGTCAAGAGATGTTATCATGCAGGAATAAATTCCAAGGACTTATGTACAAAAAACACAGTTTTGAAAGTTGGTTACATCAAAAGGCAACTTTTGAAGTTCAGGTGTTCAACGCATGCAATGATAATAGGTATAACGTCGATATATTTCCATGCACTTTGCCCTTCTAATGGCAACTCTTTCAGGTTTATGGAAGAATGATTGACAAATCTCACAAAAGACTGAATTCAGCAACAAAAAAAAAAAAAAAGAAAACAGATAAGTGTGTCAAAACTCTAACGAAATTTAAAAGCATACCATCATTCACACAAAGATATATTTTTATACAGGTTATAAAATAAATATTATTATAACTCGTTAACTCAGATTAAATTTTACAAAATAAATGACTGTTGAACGCATAAAAAAGTTGGGAATATTGTTTAAAAAATCAGATGACACATAAATAAATCCTGCGTTTTCCCCCAACAGCAAAAGCTAACTTTCTGAATAGTAAACCAGGAATCTGAAATCCCTCTGGGTGTGGGTTTAACAATATGGTAGGATTGAAATGGAAATAGATTTCTAAACCCATGTCACTTGCTGCGTTTAGAGTAAACCGAAATTTGTGAATCTGGTGTCCATTTTTAAAACACAAATCCATTAAACAGGCACTTCTATTATAGATGGACTATGGAAGTCATTACTTCATTCCCAAACCCATACACTAAACACTACCCGAGAATTATTCACTAATCAACCACTTGCCTACATATAATGGAAATTACCGACCTCAACATGAGCTTCAGAGCTTATATCATTGGCATACTGGATTACAGCAAGTTCCGCCTTTGACTTTAAGACACGGCATTCGGCCAAAATAGGGTGCAAGATCTTAAGATCTGTCTCAAACTTCTCAATGCCCTGCAGAACAAATGAAACCAAATATTGTCCTGACAAGTGTATTGTGGGTATATTATATCGCTAGCAGTAAATTGTGGGTAACTTAAACTACAATGCTAACATAACTAAGTTTCACATTTTCAGCCTGCAGAAACTGCTCAGGTGTAACACTATTCATCAGACCAGATTCTCGTAATTAACATATTAATCAAAGCATTAACAGAAAACGTAACAATTATTGAGTGACCTTTACGATATGAAGCATTTTGAATATGGTTTTCAGGTTTTTTTTATTTCATCATTTATAATTGTTATTGATAAGCTGCTATAGCAAACATTTGATTAGAAACGTAAACGTTAGGAAGGCATAAGTGCAAATGCAATTACTAAGGTACCTCAAATTCTGCTGGCTTAGAGAAGTTTTGGCTATCAGTATTCAGCCCATGTAGAAGAAACAATAAGGGTTTTCCAGATCCCTGGTATTGATTATTAAGGACTTGCGTAATCTCATCGGTGTAATATGCCTTGCTAACCATGTATGTTTCCTGCAAGATATCAACTGTACAAATTAAATAACTAAGATGGAACAATATATCAAGATCCCCTTCCAAATGATGGGAAGTAATGTATTGCCAAATCAGACACCAACTGTGAGGATGGACTTACTTCGAAATATGATAACGACTTTATTTCCCCCATCCAAACAGCATAATCAGCAGGCAATCTGGGAGCAAAAAGAATAGATTTCCCAGTATCTACGTCCTATGCCAGCACAAAAAAGAGAGTGAGTAGCCATATAAATAAGGACTTCATAAATGATCATACAAAAAATAAAAACATTAGATACTGCTCTATACATCGCTTGCATTAGAAGAAAACATATAAAAGTCGTTGGGCGGTGCCAACTCAGGTGACTGGGGAGTTGCGAGTACTCGGCCATAATCGGGGAGTACTCGGAGATTACTCGCTGAGTACTCGGCCTAGGCAGGGAGCACTCGGGGATTACTTGTTGAGTAATCGGCGCCTAGGCGGGATTTTTACAACCATATATAGTGACATGTTTTAAAGACAGTCCAAACCGTATATTTACGTCATGTATGATGGTTTTGCTTTTTCTTATGAATTATATATGTGTGAAGTGTGCACATAGTGACATAGAGTTGGTCATCAACAAATACATAAGGCCTTAAAGTTAAACACAGTTAGTGAATAAACCCATAACATGAAAACAGAAGGGACTCACAATAGCTCCATAGAAACCCGGTTCCCTCACTCCAAACAAATACGCAAAATAACTTTCCTGCCTAGAATAAACTCCAACTATCAGTAAATAATCCAACCATACACTCTGATTAACAAATAATCATTAAAAAATTCAAAATAAATAACCATACATACTTTTACCAACATCAATCACACTAACAAATAAACTTAATATTATTATATATCAAGTATCAACTGTCGGTGCAATAGTAATAAATATGCCTCAAGCGTTTTGGCCACTGAACTTTCATTGTTCGCGCGGAGCGCGTGTCGTTGCTACTAGTTTCATTTAAAAACAAATACTCATAGGGAACTTACATCGAAACAGAAGTATTAAAATCGATATTAACTCATAATGTATCATTTTTCATGTATAATTATAGATACTTTAAATTTAATTAACACTACGATCTAATTAAAACAAATTAAAAAGCACGATTAAAATTAAATACCTAAATAGGTCTTCGTGATCAGTACAGTAACGAGTTTGTTCCTGTCCTCCCTAACAAAACAATCGGAATATCGGATTATTATTATTTTTATATAAAAAAAATGAAATAAAATAAACTGGATGAAGTTATTAAGTTACCTGAAGAAGCACAAATCCATGTAATGGACGAGATGATGAGTTAAGGTATTCACGGAGATGTTTCAACAGCTTTTCACGGTTTTCAGCATGAAGCTTCTTCGGAACTGCTGGAGGAGGATACAGCAGCGACGACGACGGAGAAGAATCCATGGCGATCGACGCCATTGATGATGATAAGTGTTGTTCATTAACCCTGGTTAAAGTGTGTACTAATATTATTGTTGATCTTATCTTTAAAAAGGTATAACTTTTGATGCATATGGTACAAACGGTTCTAACACGATTAGTTTGGGCTTGCGTTTATTGGACTGCCTTTTGTGAGTGTATACGGGGCCCTTTAGTTGTTGATAGGATAGGACCATGTATGCTTGACGGGTATTAGAGTATGTCTCGTGGCTAGAGGTGAGCCAACATTTTATCGAATAATATTGTTCCATATAAATGTTGATGTGGCACTGGCTCACGACCGCAGATTGAGATGGGCCTGTTACCATGCTCGCTAGCCACATAGACCAAGTTGTGGCTCGCATGCCACAACACACAGGCTTACTAGGCGTGGATCACCACTCCAGCCAGGTGTGATGGGGCCATGAATTCTTTAGGTTAGCATTTTGGTCAAACTACCTCTAGGCTCTAGCAAGTGATTTTTTTTTTGTTTTCACCGTCGTTTTTTCTTCTGTACGACTCACTAACTCGCATTACTTTTTTCTTATCGGTGGCATATTCAGGCTTAGTGCCACATGCCTCTTCATAACTCATGTATATATTAATGCCCCAGAGTGTCGCTGGACCAAAAAAACGAAGAAACACATAATGCCACTGAACCAAAAGGTCTTTTGGCTGGTGACTCACAATCCTTGAAAAGAAGTGCATATCATTTGAAACAAATGACTAACGACGCTTAAAGCTCATTAAAGCTTTTAGGATGCAAGAAGTGATTCACTTTATTCATGAGAGAAACTAGAGCGGTTGGGCTAAATTGATGTGATCATATGTTGAACAACTAGTAACTAAGATACGAACATTGATCGTATATTAGAATTTTCGGTAACCTAAATCATTAAATAATAGGGGTAGGAGATTTCTTATATTTTGACCCTGGTAGGTAAAACTAATTCTTGAGTACTATTATTGGGAAAAATCTTCAAATTGTAGTCAGTAAAACTAATTATTGTGTGCTAGTGAATGTAGAAAGAATCTAGAGTATTCTTGTAGCTAAAAGGTTATGGTATTGTTATTGCATTCAATGCGATTGTTACTTTTTTGTTTGTCGCTACTATAGTCTATCCACCGATTTATGTCGTTGGTAGTTTAGAACTATCGCAAGTAGTATTTTGTATGATTGTTGCTTTAATTATCTAAGCCATATATTGTGTTATCTATATTACTCTGTCGTCCACATCTAAAGGTATTTTTGAAGCTGGGGTCTATGTGAAACAACCTTTGTATCACTTAGGATAGAGTTAAGGTTTGCTCTTATCACACCCTCCTCGACCTCTACCAATAGCCTTGCTACAAATATGATTTTTTACATTTCCTTTCGAAGCACCTAGCAAAAATGCAAAATGAGATGTATTAGGTTCACCTTGTATGCATTCTGCTATAATTAGTCGATATTTAGATAGAGTTTCTTGTAAGTTAAAATACTAAGGTAGTTTTCCTCGAATATTGTGGCTCAACCACAAATCTTTGTGAGTTTGTCCAACATCAAAACTCTCATTACTATGATTTTTAGGTTGTTACACAAACATAGAAGAAAACCAACCCTCACCCCTGGGAGTCGAAAAGTTGTTGTGGACCACCCGTTAAACTCTTGCCAGGATCCAAACTGTCTTTAGCGCCAAAGAGCCGAAAGCGTCAAAAGCCAAGGAAACGAGGGCATGTTGATTATCCTCGCACGCTTTAGCGTGCTTTGCCACCTTACTCGACTCTGCTCTCGCCCGGCTCTTTGGCGACTAAAATAAAGTTATGTTTAATTCTTGTTTGATAAACTCTAATATTTTTTTATATTAAATATATATAATTAAATTGGCCATTAAAATAAATAAAGTGGATATGAAAATTAAAATAAAAGTTGGTAAAATATTCAAACACCGAAACAAATGGTAAAATTAAAGTATTAAAGTAATAACAATAAAGCCAATGACCACTCAGCTCAATTAGTTGGGCTAAGGTAGGAAGGTTTTCTTCTTGGAAGTTTTATGCCTAGATACCGAGTTTAATTTTCGCTGGAGGAAGTGATTAATAAATGCGCACCATGTGGGATTCGAACTTTAGGGCATGCTGTGTGGCGACCATGAGGATAACCACTAAACCAAACATTTAAAAAAAAGGTAATAACAAGAAAAATAGCAAAGTCACTGCAAAATTTGACATGGATGGAGTTAATTATTAGATCTCTGGGTTACACCTTAAAAACATTAGCGAAATGATTAAGAAATATTCCCTGTTTTAGTACGAGTGGAAGCTCCTAAATCCTCCCTGATCTAACATTCGAAAAATCCAAGAATCAACAAATAATAAAAAAGAATGAAAAGAAAATCAAGTGGTGGTTATAGTAATCAAGGGATGAGATCTAAATAGATATGGAGAAGGGTGGATGTTGTTGCACCACTCAATTTTAGCCTATTAAAGATTTTAAGCTCCAAATGCAATTCTTAATGCCGATTCTGTCGGGTTATTTGTCTCCGACAGCAAACTCCTTTTTAATATTTATCTAAGTTGCCCCTTATTATCATTTTTAGAGTTCCAAGAGAACGCCTAATCAGGAATAGAATGTACCATGTAGGATGTTTTTAACCATTTTTTGTTATATATTTCATAATTCATAACACCATAAAAAGGTTATAACTTGATGGCAGGTAAATAAGCAAAAGTTGTGTCGTAACTCTATTTTAAATTGCGAATCCTATCCTATTGAAAAATGTGACTTTTAGTTAAATTATATTGTTAGGGGTGAAATTAGATAGGATGTGAATGCTCTTTTTTTTAACGGCAAATGTTACATCTCATATACTATTACACCAATAATTTTAAATTACAACACTCTTACCAAGGATTGAACCTTGGACCTCCCTTCTTCTTTTTTCTCTACTAAGTGGACTAGCCCCACATTAACGAATGCTCTTTTAATCAGACACTCATCCCGAATATTTTTATGTTTGATCATTGTGCTCGAGTTCGTTTGCGTCAATGGTTGGGGTGTTGACCAACGATAGATAGCTTTCATAAGTGAATTTTGCAAACAAAAAGGTGAAGAAGTGTATGAGATGAAATAGTTGTTTTTTTCCATTTCCAAAATTATACTTCTTCTTCTTCGTCGTTGTTTTTTTTTTTTTTTTTTTTTTTTTTTTGTGAAAGCAATGGCGGAGTATAAAAGTCATATTTGGTATCATGTTTTTCAATAAATATCTACTTTTTGAAAATTTTACAACCAAACACATAATATTTAAATATTATACGGTTCCGAGTTGATAACAAATATATCATTTACTCTTCGAACAAAATATTTGAACTAGTTCGAAAGATCGAATATTCAACCGTCTTCTCTGTTTGTACGAATAAAAAAGATACATTCTATAAAAATTGGGGCCATTTGGCCTGCATGAAGATTTGCTAACACGTTTTGCCAACATCTTAGGGTACAAGGTTTAGTAAACATCCAATAATGTCGGTTTAGGTCAATTAAATCCACAATTACATCACATAATATACATTATATATTTTATGACGTATCTAAGTATCTTCTCTTTTCCCTAATTTATTTTCTCTTATATATTTTAAACAAATGTCATGTTTACACACCATCTAACTTATGATAAAATATGTGACAAGAGTTTACATTTAATACTATACTTGCTAAGCCTAATATTGTGAGTATTTTACTTTTCATTTTAATCTTTGTTTGCTATATGTAATATGTGTATGTAAGTATCAGTGTGCACGCAAAGTGTGTAAAATTATAAACTTTTTTTAGGATTTGAAGCAACCGCGGGCAATGAATCATGTAAAACTTCGTCATTATAACATGACGTTTACAAATTATACGTGTCATTCTAATCTATAAAATTCATTGTACCTTAGTAGATGTATGACGATATGTACATTCAGGAATATTCTTTGAGTTACCGTGTTTTGAGGAATGGCAAGGAGCTAAGCTTTTTTGTTGGCTATATGGATTATATAACGTGTACATGACACAAATCACATGGAAGTGAGAAGCAACATTAGTGACAACACCATTTATAACAAACAAGAATTCAAAGCATTATTGAGGTAACATATATAACTTGGTTCTGTTTTCAACATGAGCTGGTATATCAATCTTGTCTTGCTAATGTTTGTTTACTTGAAAGGGAAGTTTTCAGTTAAAGAATGATTTATACAAATTTTATCTATGTTTGGAAAACTATAACTCGCTTAGCATAGCTGACTTTTATATAAACATCAGGTTCGTGTAGGCAGGCAAAGGGTTGCTAGATGCTTCTTAATTGGATGGAATGGAACTCGGTTGAAGAACCGACATCCATGTTGAGTGTTTCACTTTTATTGTAACGACTTTTAGGACAATTTTTTTTTTTTGTAATTTCAAATGTTTTAAATTTTTTATGCTTATTGACTTGTTAAATTTGAAGTTTAAGAACCACATGTTCATGAGTAAATTAATTGTGCGAGGTTTCCCGAGTTTGGCGCCTTACATTTAACTAGTGTCTGTATTGAACATACCATTGGTGAATTATTCACAGTTCACCCACCAATCGACTGTGTGGCATCTATGCACTTTTACGAGACCTTGTTTTGAGAACCTTGATTGTGTATTAAGGATGATTGATACATGAAACAACAATAGCATTGATCCTATACCTTACGTGTAAGGATTTATCAGTTTGTGTGTTCTTTTCCTATAACGTTAAACTTATGTTGTGACGACCAAATGAACAACATATAATCATTTGTAAAAAAAGTTTCTATCACATTTAATTATCATCGTCAAAAGTCATATATGTATGACTATGATACACATATGTCTTAACATACCGTTTTATTAATGTTTTTTTAACTAGTTATGATTATTTGTATAGATATATGTATTGTCGTTATTTTTATTATGTTATAAATCTTATAATTATTTACACAAAGCAGATAGACAAAATAAACATTAAAGAATATCTTCTCCAATCTTATACCTCTCTCACTCGATCCACACCAGCTTCGTTGCCCTATGCCCACCACTACTAGTTATCATCATCATTATCCACTACCAATAATCTCCCTAGCGTTACTAACATTCCCATCAAGTACTTTGTCACGCTACCTCCCCTCCCTTTAGGCCACCGCCTCATCTCATGCCTTTTGATGATCGTAAACCACCACCTCTTTCGTTGCGCCTTCCTCTAACCATCACAACAATTTGTCTTCTTCTGCATCCTAATGCTACTATATAATAATAATAATAATAATAATAATAATAATAATAATAATAATAATAATAATAATAATAATAAGTGGTGGTGGTGATAGTGGTGTAAAGTTAAATATATTTTTACACGCTACCGTCTTTACAAAAATCATAAGTATGAAAACATTGAACATTACAATGTGTTACATATCAATCTTATTTTAAAATTCGTAGTTAACTTACTAATAATTACTTACATTCTAACAATGTATGTATATGTGTAGGTAATTTTAAAGGTGACGAAAAGAAAATAAGAATGTCCCGTATCATTATTTTACTTTTAGAGAAACAAGTTAACGGAATTTAATTAGTGATTATAGTTAATTAGTGATTATAGATATATCGTTTTCCACTTTGCACCAATGCAATCATTCATATGAAGACATGTTGAAATAATGATATCATTCCTTATGACAATCTAATAATCAAAGGTGTTAGTGTTATTGCTTTACATGTTCTTTAATATGTTGCATAAGTATATTTGTAGGTTAATAAGAAGATGAGTTGATGGTAGATTAAAGATAGTTGATAGTTGATGGATGGGCTTGTAGAGTTGCTGCTAAAGATGGACATTTGGGCTTGTTGAAGAATTCATAAGAAGATTACTGGGCTTGTTCTATCAGCCCATATGTGAGAGTCCACAGAGTCCATGATTGGTCAATAAGTCAAGACTCAGTCATCTGGTCAACAAGTCAAGACTTATCAACTTGTTTTCGTCAATAAATCTCAGCCATACGATTGTAACAACTTGGAGAGATCGTAGTCGTTGGATTATTATTGAGAAGCTTCGAGAGTTGTGTTATATACTCTCTCAGTCTTCTCTCATATCCATCTCTCTCACCTTTAGTTTCACATACACATTCTCTGTATTCTCTCTAAACGATTAGGGTTTTATCATCCTGTAATAGATTCATCTTGAATCTGTTGATGATCTCGTAGTCAGTGTTTAGTCTTTGAGAGTTTGTTTGTTTCAGAGAGTTATTAGTGTGTATAGTTTATTCAGATCTTGTAATAGTTTTAGGGTTTGTACTTTGTTTTGATTAATAATCTTTTGAAGTATTCTGGTTATACCATGTTTTCTGACATGGTATCAGAGCTATAGGTTAGATCTGGTATATTGGGGGTTGAACGTTTTGTTTGATCCTCCTGGTCCTGGGGTGAGGTGTTGATCTTGGATCTATTGTCTTCCGCTGTTCCGGTGTATTATCTGAGTTCTTGTAGCTGGTTGGATCAAAAAACGGTGTTCAGATCTGTGTGGATCTGTGAGTTGGAAGTCTTCGGCTATCTTCTTGTGTCTGGATTGCTACTCTTCTGCCTCACAGTGTGTAACCCTAAGTGAAGGTTACAACTGTGAGTTTATTTGGCGAACCCTAACTTGGGTCCCCCTCCCGGTGAGACTGTTCCTGTTTGTTCAGTCTTTATTACTGTCTAGTTATTGTTGTGTCTAGGTCTAGGAAAGGCTCCCAAGTTAAGGCCTGCGCAGGCACCATTGAGTGACGAACCTGTGATCTGGTCCCTGGCTTGGCTTCGCCAGTCTGTGTCTTGTCTATTGTGTCTAGATCTTGATTATTTGATACTGTGTTAATAGGTTCTTTTTTGTGATTTTGTTTGATACTGTGTTAATAGGTTCTTGGTTCTGTGATTTGTGCATTATCTTGTGTTTGATTGATTTCTTGCTTTAGGTTCATTGTTCTGTGTTATTTTGCTGTGATATAATGGGTGATAATGAGGATCCTAATAATAATCAGGGTCCTAACAATGGTGATAGGGCTGTAGTTGTCAATGAAACATTGGTTAGTAAGTTGGATGCTAGTGATCCTCTTTATTTGCATGCTTCTGATTCAAGTAACCTTACTATTGTGTCAATAAAATTAAAAGGATCTGAGAATTATGCAGTTTGGTCTAATGCTATGACACTTGCTCTACAAGTTAAAAATAAGTGGGGTTTTATAGACAAGTCATGTGTTAGATCTGAGACTAATGATGTGTTGGCTAGGCAATGGGATAGGTGCAATTCAGTTGTGTTAACTTGGATCTTAAACTCTATTAGTGAAGATCTATATATGGGTCAAGTTTTTTCTAAATTAGCCAGTAGTGTGTGGTCTGAATTAAAAGAAACCTATGATAAAGTAGATGGGTCAGTTGTATTTGATCTGTACCAGAAAATTAATTCATTTAGTCAGGGCAGTATGCTTGTATCTGATTACTATCATAAGTTGAATGTTATGTGGAATCAACTTGATCAAATTTTGCAACTGCCTTCCTGTTCTTGTAATGCAGCTAGAGAACTTAACAGTTTTAATCACATGATAAAATTGATGCAGTTTTTAATGGGTTTAGATAGTGGTTATACTAGTGTTAGGACAAATCTTTTATTAAGAGATCCTCTTCCTTCAGTTAAGGAAGCTTTTGCTATAGTTTCTAGAGAGGAATCTCATAGAAACTCTAGTGGTGGATCAAAAAAGAGTCAAGCAGTTGGGTTTTTTTTCTAAATCTACTACCTCTTTTGAAACTAATAAAAGAAACAATAAAAGTTCTAATCAAAACCTTAAATGTACTCATTGTAACAAAACTGGACATACAATTGACAAGTGTTTTGAAATTGTGGGTTATCCCTCTTGGATAAGACCAAGAGGGACACTTGGCAAGAAGGCAGCTGCAAGTAATCATGTGTCAAGTGAGAAAACTGATATACCTATTACTTCTTTAACTAGTGATCAGTTGGCTAAACTGCTTAGTTTGATTAATGAGAATTCTGTTGATGCTCCTCAAAGTTGTAATGTTTCAGGTAATAGTTTTGACTTGTTTTGTTCAAATTCTGTTATTAAACCCATATTTTGTTTTAACATTGGAAATTCTAAAATTAAAATGGGTTGGATTATAGATTCAGGGGCAAATCAGCACATTGTTGCTAGTGAACATGATCTAAATGATTTCATAGATGTAACTGAACTAAATATTCAAGTAAGACATCCAAATGGAACTAAGGCATTGGTTACTAAAATTGGTAACTTAAAACTAGCAAATGGTGTAGTTTTGCATGATGTGTTTGTAGTCCCTGAATATTCTGTGAATTTGATTTCTGTGCATAGACTTGTTAAAGATAATAAGTTGTATGTGGGATTTGATGAGCATAACTGTTACATACAGGACTTACTAACCAAGAAAGTCTTGGTGACTGGTAAACAACTAGAGGGGTTGTATTTTTGTGGTGGATCTTATGTGACTCATCAGGTAGGTGCTAGTACTAGTGATTTGTTTGACTTATGGCATGCTA
Organism: Ambrosia x helenae; assembly: GCA_030844895.1. Taxonomy (NCBI): domain Eukaryota; kingdom Viridiplantae; phylum Streptophyta; class Magnoliopsida; order Asterales; family Asteraceae; genus Ambrosia; species Ambrosia x helenae. Next base: position 12,445 of record JAUTDX010002443.1, on the reverse strand, counting down.
GGCTTGGTCACCCATCTAATATAGTGATTAAAAAACTTGAGCCTATACTTGGTGTTAAACTTAGTGTGCATGATGCTCCTTGTGATGTGTGTCACAAGGCAAAGCAACATAGAGAACCATTCCCTCTGAGTGACCACAAATCAGTTGAATTAGGTGACTTGATTCATCTAGATGTATGGGGTCCCTATAAAGTAATCAGTAGGGATGGTTTTAGGTATTTCCTTACAGTTGTTGATGACTACTCCAGAGCTGTATGGGTGTGTTTTTTAAAACATAAAAGTGAAGTATTTAGTAACTTTCAAAATTTTGTTAATGTTTTAAAAAATCAGTTTCATAAAAATGTGAAATGTATAAGGAGTGATAATGGTACTGAGTTTGTGAATAGTCAAATGAGTAACTATTGTAAAACCTTAGGCATTTTACATCAAACTACTTGTGCATACACACCTCAGCAGAATGGAGTAGTAGAAAGAAAACACAGGCATTTGTTGAATGTCACTAGGGCATTATTGTTTCAAAGCAATTTACCTGTGAAGTTTTGGACTGAGTGTGTATTAACTGCTTCCTATCTAATTAATAGGACTCCTTCTTCTGTGCTGGATGGTAGAACTCCTTATGAACTAATATATGGTTTTAAACCCTTCCTAGAACAAATTAAGGTCTTTGGGTGCTTATGTTTTGCAACAATTTTAAATAATTCAGATAAACTGCTTAGCAGAGCTGAAAAATGTGTGTTTTTAGGGTATTCTTTTGAAAAGAAAGGATACAAAGTATATAGTCTAGAAACTAAAAACATCTCTTATTCAAGAGATGTTAAGTTTTTTGAGACTGTGTTTCCTTTTAAAGAAAAAACAATTTTCAAAAATAATGATGAAAATGTTAATTTTGAAGTAAATCCTACAAACTTTTTTGATCATTTTGAAACAGAAGCACCTAAAAACCAAGAGATGCCCAATGATGAAGGGAGGGGTCAAGGTAGAATAGAGTCAGATACACATGACAAGCAATCAGACTCTATCTCCCCAATTGTTAATGAACCATCTGGTTCTGAACAAAGTGGTAGAGGTATAGAGACTGATAGGGCTAGGAATGTGAGGTATGACAATGATAATGCATCCAGTTCTGAGGGTAATCTTACTGATAGTACTTTATCAACTGAAAATGTTTTGCAAACCCCAGTTAGAAGGTCAGAAAGGAGTTCTACTTTCCCTAGAAGATTAGATGATTTTGTAATAGAGGGGAAAGTGAAATATGGAATAGAAAAGGTAGTTAATTACTCAAATTTGTCCAGTAATAGTAAAGTCTTTGCCTCTATGTTAAATAAAAGTATAGAACCAAAAAATTTCAAACAAGCTATGAGTGATCCAAATTGGGTTATAGCAATGAATGAAGAAATTGAGGCTCTAAACAGAAACAACACTTGGGAATTAGTTGAGTTGCCCAAAGGTAGAAGTGTTGTAGGTTGTAGGTGGATATATAAGATTAAATACAAATCCACTGGTGAGATTGAGAGGTTTAAGGCTAGGTTGGTTGCCAAAGGGTACAGTCAAAAGGAGGGTATTGATTTTTATGAAACATTTTCTCCTGTTGTGAAATTTGTGACTGTTAAAAGTGTTATGACTTTGGCTGTTCAGAATAAATGGAAGTTGTTTCAACTAGATATTAATAATGCCTTCTTATATGGGGATTTACATGAAGAAGTTTATATGTCACTTCCTGAAGGGTATTATACTAATGAAAACAACAAAGTATGTAAACTTAAAAAATCTTTGTATGGCCTTAAACAGGCACCTAGAATGTGGAATGAAAAACTGGTAGGTGTCTTGATTGATTTAGGTTTTTTGCAAAGTAAATGTGACTATTCACTATTTGTTAAAACTGTAAATTCATTAACTGTTGTACTATTAGTATATGTTGATGATATAGTTTTAACTGGGAATTCTGTAGAAGAAATTAATAAAGTAAAAGGTTGTTTAAAGGAAAAGTTTTTGATAAAAGACTTAGGGGAGTTACAGTATTTTCTTGGAATTGAAATTGTGCCATGTGAACAAGGTATTTGTATGTCTCAAAGAAAATATTGCATGGACTTATTAACTGAATATGGAATGCTTGCTTGTAAACCAGTAAATAGTCCTATAGAAGCTAATCATATTATTACTAGAATGTGTAGTAATAAAGATGATGTGTTAGAAAATGTTACTGGATATCAGCAACTTGTTGGTAAGCTGATATATTTGTCCCATACGAGGCCAGATATTTCATACTCTGTTCATTTTTTAAGTCAGTACATGCACAGGCCTCTAAATGGTCATCTTAAAATTGCAATGAGACTTTTAAGATACCTAAAAGGAAGTCCAGGGAAAGGTATTCTTTTTTCAAGTAGTTCTGACCTAAGTTTGAAAGCCTTTTCTGATTCAGATTGGGCTAAGTGTGTTGAGTCCAGGAAATCTGTGATAGGTTTCTGTGTTTTTCTAGGAACTTGTTTGATTTCATGGAAAAGTAAGAAGCAACCTACTGTGTCTAGATCATCTGCTGAGGCAGAATATAGGGCAATGTGTGCCACTGCCTGTGAAATTATGTGGGTTTTGAGTTTATTGTCTGAGTTCAATATAAAGGTAGATTTACCAATTCCTTTATTTTGTGATAATCAGGCAGCTTTGTCTATTGCTGCAAACCCAGTATTTTTTGATAAAACCAAACATTTTGGATTAGATTTGTTTTTCTTAAGGGACTTAATTTCTAAAGGAACAATCAAAACCAGTGATGTTAGGTCAGATCAGCAGGTTGCTGACATAATGACAAAAGGACTTGGTCCTGGTCAGCATTATGAGTTGTGCAAAAAACTCAATATGTTTGACCCATTTGGTTATTAGATTGAGGGGGGGTGTTGAAATAATGATATCATTCCTTATGACAATCTAATAATCAAAGGTGTTAGTGTTATTGCTTTACATGTTCTTTAATATGTTGCATAAGTATATTTGTAGGTTAATAAGAAGATGAGTTGATGGTAGATTAAAGATAGTTGATAGTTGATGGATGGGCTTGTAGAGTTGCTGCTAAAGATGGACATTTGGGCTTGTTGAAGAATTCATAAGAAGATTACTGGGCTTGTTCTATCAGCCCATATGTGAGAGTCCACAGAGTCCATGATTGGTCAATAAGTCAAGACTCAGTCATCTGGTCAACAAGTCAAGACTTATCAACTTGTTTTCGTCAATAAATCTCAGCCATACGATTGTAACAACTTGGAGAGATCGTAGTCGTTGGATTATTATTGAGAAGCTTCGAGAGTTGTGTTATATACTCTCTCAGTCTTCTCTCATATCCATCTCTCTCACCTTTAGTTTCACATACACATTCTCTGTATTCTCTCTAAACGATTAGGGTTTTATCATCCTGTAATAGATTCATCTTGAATCTGTTGATGATCTCGTAGTCAGTGTTTAGTCTTTGAGAGTTTGTTTGTTTCAGAGAGTTATTAGTGTGTATAGTTTATTCAGATCTTGTAATAGTTTTAGGGTTTGTACTTTGTTTTGATTAATAATCTTTGAAGTATTCTGGTTATACCATGTTTTCTGACAAGACAAAATGTTGACTTTGATTAGAAGAGGAACTATAGTTAATTAGTAGCTCTAAGAAGCATGGATAATCCTAATTAATTAACTGTATATGCACATGAACCAATCATTAGCATCTCTACAACTTAATCATTGGATTAGAATCAACCAAATGAAACATGGTATAATACATAGCAAATAAATAACCAAAATTCCAAAAGAAACACTAAATATGGGTTAACTTTAAGCCACATGTTCCGCATCTTCCATACTTTAGTAATATATTAATTAGAGATCAAACTTTTTTTATAGCAAAGTCTCGTACCTTTGTAAAAGATTAAAAATTATTTCTAAGTATGTATGGCGTTTCATTTCTACCAAATCTGATCAAAGCATGATAAACTTCTTTCAACTTTGTGATTATTTGATTTTTAAGTGTATTTTGCATTCTAATTTATATGCATATATGTTCATTAATATTTAAGTGATAAAGATAAATGAAATCGAATAAGCCATATAATCGATTTTGTAATCGGTAATTTGTATGTTGACACGTCATTGTAAATATTTTTTATTTGAACTGCCAACAAATCAATCCCGATTACTCATGAAGTACACACTAGACAAAGGAGTACTCCGAGAGTAACCCGGGCCCACTGCGGTAAAACTCGGCCCACCAGCAGCATTTTGGTTTCAGCATCTGAATGGAATGATTAAGTGCTGAACCATTAAGCTAATAAGGGATGCTGAATGATTAAGCTCTTAACCATTCAGAGCCTCTTAACCATTCAGACCATCTTAATGATTCAGCACTTAATCAACCAAACAGCCCATAAAACTCTCCACCTTCCATAAGGAAAGCAAGAAAGGTGTCACCACACGTCATTGTAAATTAAGTGGACAAACACCATGATCAACTTTTTGGCTTAAATTATTATTATTTTTTTCTGAATAACAAAAACAATTTATGGTTCAAACCACAATAAAAAAAATCATATATCATTTTTATAAATTTTGTTGGGTTATTTTTCTTGATCAAATCTAATCAAGACCTTTGCAAATCCATAGCTGGTTGGGATCTATTTGCACATGGATCTTTATCATATCAAACCCACGTCAATGCGATACGTAAATCTGATGATATGTTTTTTTAATTAGACAAATTTCATATATTTAATTTCATTGTTTTTATTTAATTTATTTGGATTTTGTTTGTTGAAAGATCATCACATAACAAAGGAATCTCAACCCCTACATACATACATGGCTACATCTTTACATACTAAGATATATACACACTTGCATGTAGACATACTACAACTACTTTCAACTTGTTCTTAACTCATACATACTTTTATACATAAACCAAAAACTTTTATGTTATTAAAAAAGGAGTAGCGACGCAACTTGTTGCTCGTTTGCGTTATGTTCGATATAAAAAAAAGTAAATCACTTTTTGGGTTGCTATATATAAACGTTGTTGGTATACTTTTACATGAAAAGAAGTGGCTTATACAAAGTTAAAAACATTATAAAAAAACGTAGATGATATAATTAATATGCCGATGATTACCGGCGAATTAGACAAACCAAAAAAAAAAAAAAAAAACAATTAACATGATAATATCTCGGTAATGCACATCGAAGCATAGCCACTGTGTGTTCAGTTGGTTATCTGAAAGTGAATATCCCTTCGGTGATTGGTAGGTACCATCGATCGGTAATTCCTCATTTAGGTATTTACTCACTTGATCATGCACGAAATTCACCAACGAATCAACATGAAATTAAAGCCCTTTGTTTTGTTGCGTATGTTTTCTTATATGTATCACTAGTTTATACCTCGGAGCGTCCCGGGTTGACAAATTTAATATGACGTGATAAAATGTGGGTTGAAAAAACTTAATTAATATGGAACTGTTTTGGTAAAGTATAAATTATCAGGATATCGTATTAGTGAACCATCTTGCCATCAACAACTACTCTAGATAACTCGCGGTCCACTCAACTGATTATTTCGTATAATATAACATATACTCTATATAATATGCTATAAATTAAATAAAAATATTAACACATCTTTCCTAAAAAGGTTTTAGAAATCTTTATAAAATGCTTTGCAAATTGCAATAAATAGAGTTGGTCAATGTCATAGATGGCAAAACCAAATAGTTGTCACCAGGAATAAAATACATGCTACACTTTTACAAAAATGGTGACCTTCCATCATCCAATCTTATTATATCAGTTATTCAATCATTGGTCCCTTTTGCTAATTTAAATTAATTTTCTATTATATGCCTAGTATTTTTTTTTTGCTAGACCTCCAAACCAAACCCTCTATAAATAGTGGTGTATAGAAAGGTTTCAATCAAGTAAAACAAACATACACTAAAATCGTTACTTGCAACTGAGAATTGTACTAATGGCAATAGATATTGTACAACCAACTATAGGACTATCAAAGATTGCTGTTTCAGAAACCCATGGAGAAAACTCCCCATATTTTGCTGGATGGAAGGCATATGATGAAAACCCATATCATGAAATACATAACCCTTCTGGAGTTATACAAATGGGCTTAGCTGAAAACCAGGTAAAATTCACCGTAAATCAGAGTACTTTCCGTGACAGACAAATCACTAAGTGAAAACAGTTTTGTCGTTGAAAATCTTTTTTCTAGCAGTGAATTGATGTGGTCCCATCAAAACTTTAGAGTTGTGTCATGTACGTGCATGCACATACATGAGCTAACGGTTCCGGTTTTGGTTTCAGGTTTCGTTTGATTTGCTAGAAGAATTTTTGGAATCTAATCAAGAAGCAACAAGTTGGGGTAAAAATGTGTCCGGTTTTAAAGAGAATGCTTTGTTTCAAGATTATCATGGCTTCTAGCTTTTAGAAAGGTAGCCACCTTTTAACAAAATGTACAAAACACTTTCTTGCATTGTTCATGAACGACCAAAAAGTCTAATAAACTTGTTACATTTGATTGTTTATAGGCCATGGCAAGTTTTATGGAACAAGTGAGGGGAGGTAAAGCAAAATTTAACCCCGAACGAGTCGTGTTAACCGCGGGTGCAACCGCAGCCAACGAGCTTTTAACCTTTATTTTAGCTGATCCTGGTGATGTGTTGCTAGTACCAACTCCTTACTATCCAGGGTATGTACAACTTTTTATCATCCTGAAATATGTTGTTAATAGATAATTTGTGTTTACAAATGGATGTTTACTTCATATGCATGTTTTATTAACGTGACAAACCTTAAATGTTTTAGATTCGACCGCGATTTGAGATGGCGAACGGGTGTAGAAATCGTCCCAATCCACTGCGAGAGCTCGAACAATTTTCAAATCACTCCTAAAGCCCTAGAATCGGCATATGATCATGCAAGATCCATGAACATGAAAGTACGAGGGGTTCTGATAACAAACCCCTCAAATCCGTTGGGTGCAACCATCCAACGGAAAGTTCTGGAACAGATCCTGGATTTCGTCACACAGAAAAAACAAATCCATTTAATCTCTGACGAAATCTACTCAGGATCTGTATTCCACTCTGACGAATTCGTCAGCATTGCAGAAATCCTCGAAATCAAGAGATTACAAAGACTCAGAACGATGTCACATCGTTTATAGTCTTTCGAAAGACCTAGGCCTCCCCGGTTTTCGTGTAGGGACCGTGTATTCATACAACGACCAAGTCGTGACAACGGCTAGACGCATGTCGAGTTTCACTCTAATTTCATCACAAACACAGTTTCTATTGGCGTCCATGTTATCAAACAAGGAGTTTACAGAAAAATACATAAAAAATAAACCGAGAAAGACTGCGTAAACGATACGAAACAATCGTTAACGGGCTAAAGAAAGCGGGAATCGAGTGTTTGAAAGGGAATGCAGGGTTGTTTTGTTGGATGAATCTGAGTCCATACTTAAAGGAAGCTACAAGAGAAAGTGAGATAGAGATATGGAAGACAATAATGGAAGAAGTGAAGCAAATATATCACCTGGAAGCTCTTGTAGGTGCTCGGAGGCTGGTTGGTTTAGGGTATGTTTTGCAAATATGAGTGAAGAAACACTTGAAGTTGCACTTAAAAGATTGCATGAGTTTATGGATAAAAGACGAAGTGGATAAGTGCTGTCTATGGTGTAATGTTGCATGGATCATTTTTTTACAGGAAATTATATGGATTAGGTTTTTTGTTTGTGCAAATCATGAGAACATACAAGGATCACAAATTCACAGACGGAAAATGGAATTTGTTTTTTTACGGATGTAATTGAAATTCGATTGATTTGTATGATGATGGTTATATATATCTTTCTATAAAGATTAACTTTGTTTCTTATAAACTGATTTGTGCGATGATTGTTAAATATCTTTCTAGAGATTTAACTTTTACTTTTTGTTATAAACTACCATGATTTGGTCAACATTTTATGAATATCTTGTAAGTTATGTCCAAAATTTGTAAGCTTACCATGGATCCATATGCATTGGTTCAAAATGTGACAAAGAGGTGGCTATGTGGTGGAGGTACAACCATAGAGGTTGAAGATTATGTCTGGGAACCCATGAAAGAGGAGCTATGTGGGAACCATAACACACATTATGAATCGAAAAGTTTTGTTTTTATAAAAGGTTACAACCTTTTTATGGTAAGGTAACCCATATGGTGTTAAATTTTTTATGTGGTAATCAACACTGATAGGTGATACCAAATTACCAAATATTTTATTATACAAAACGACACAAAAGATAACAATACGACAATAAGTAGCACCTATGTGTCTCTTAGATGGAAGTTTTAACACGATAGAAAAGTTTAGAATTATTAGTATTAACATTAACATTTATAATTAAATAAAAGGTGATGGTATTTACACACCCTATACGTCGTGTATGGGGTTATACGCGACATATAGAGGGTTGCACAAATGTTCATGCCTCATTAATTAATGTTTCATCAGTTAGAGACCTGTACACGCGTATAAGTCGCAATGTATAGAGGGTTGCAAAAACTTTCATGCCTCATTAATGCCCATCAGTTAGGGACCTATACCCCGCGTATAAGTCGCGACGTATAGGGGGCTGAGTGAAAATTTGTGCAACCACTTATACGCGACGTATAGGAGGCACGGTGTGCAAATATATAGGGGAGTGTGCCAATATCCAAAGCCTAAAAAAATAAAAAGAAATCTATGTAAAAACAAGCTTTAGCGAGAACACTTGGAATTAGGAATGACCAATTTTGGTATTGAATATTGAAAATACTGATACCGGTTTATTTTCGATACCAAATTTTGACAAAAATCAATATCGGGATCGTTCAGTACCGAGCTCATGCTCCTTGGAATAAGGCCATGTTTGGCTAAACTTCTTCTTATCACCTTATTTCCTTGTCCACCTCCTTATCTCCTTAATCCCAAAAGTCACAAATCCTTACTTATAACTTATCTCCTTTTCAACCCACAAAAACTCCTTTCAACCCATTACCCAAACATTATTTTCTCCTTATCTCCTTCTTGATAAGGAGATAAGTTATAAGGAGGTAAAATAAGGAATCCCAATCATGCCCTAAATACACTGACCGGATCTTTGTGACCTCACACAAGTCCACCCACACAGCTTCTCTCAGGGAGACATTTGCAGGTCGATCGCCGAGAGAAGCAAAGGCCAATAGATCTCATCACTTTCTCATTCCAGGTATATAATAATAATAATATTCCTATCCTTATTCATCATCATACTTTTTTTTATCCACATCTGTTTCCTCTCTTTCTGTTGACTTTGGATACACGATTTCCTTAGATCTATTACTGCGCCCTAACATTAGGATTGCTTTGTTCAATTAACTTTGTCCGTCTCCCTATTTCTGCTATTGTAATTGACTTAATTGATGGTCAGCTGTTTGAGTTTTAGGGTTTTAATTTTTAATATAATTTCACTCTCGATTTGTGTTTATAGCTTCATTAACACTGTTTCATAACAATACCTACATATAAATTTTAGGTTACATGTTCATTTATTGTGCATTTTCTTATGTATAATAATAATGATAATATTTTTTCTTACAAATGGTTGGAAAAGGTATACAAGTCCAACTTTATTATGCTAGTCATATTCTGTGTGTTACGGACATACGGACCGGAACCATTGCAAGGTTAGAGACTTGTCTCACACTGGTAGTATGGGCAGAATATGTAGGGTTTATAATAGAGCTTACACTTCCTGCCTGTTTAAAGATACGATAATACGATATAACCTATTTAATAGAAAAAGTACACTGTGTAATTTTATACTTTTTTTAAAAGTAATTAAAATTAGGAGGCTAGACTTATCTCCTTCTTGGTAGTTTGGTTTATAAAACATACAACTGCGTTATAAGCATGAGGTATAAAGTAGTTTAAATGTGTCGACGCGTTCGTCTTCATGTTTGATACTTGTGTTTTTTTGTGACGTCTCTGTCCTCTTAACCGAAATGGGCTCTCTCGCACATCAGGCTAGTCTTTGGGTTGATTTTCTCCTGTTGGGGCTGTAACAATTGAGATGCATTCTATACTACGAAGGATTCCTTGCTTTGATCTTCTTTTGTTGGTTGTGAACCGGACTTGGTTGCATCATCTTTTGTGTTGATTCATGTTTGGATGATGAAAGTAATAAATAAGTATTAATTGCAGATAAGATGGCATCAAAATTGAAGCAATTGCAATCTAAGGCAGGTCAGGCATCAGAATTTTGTCCAAACATGGAAACCACTTACTACAAGCAGCTAATGGAGCAAAACAAGCAATATGTTCAAGAGCCAGCGACTGTTGAGAAATGCAATGAGTTGTCCAAACAGTTGTTCTACACTCGACTTGCCAGGTTTAACTAACTTTATGGATCTCGTGTCCTTGGTTTAAAGTAGAATTGATATTTCAAACAACTTGAAATATTTCCTTAAAAATCACAACTAGATCCATATATACTATATAGTAACGCCAAAATTTTTGTTTAGGAACAACATTTTGTGGAATGTTCGTTTCAGTTCAGCTTTTCAAGTTGGAGGCTTTATTTAACCAATATTTTTGTTAACCTTATATCCTTAATTTGAGCCATATCAAATCCCATCCATTTTACATATTACAACTCTAGTTTGAAGCTTTAAGGCTAATGTCAATGACCAATATTTGTGTCATGTGATTTTCCTTAGTTATACTTTAAACCTTGATGCTGTTACATAAAGTATGTAGTTAGTACTATCTGTTAGGTCAAGTCCCTAGTAGAAGTACATCTATCTGTACTTTCTCTATGTTGAAGATTCATTTAAAGAAAATTGTTTTCCTATCTTCTGGGAAGCTGTATTTATCATTGAGGCAAATCAAGGAGATCCCTTTGAAAATTTTAAAATCTGGCCTGCAATTCACTTTAATAAACTATTTGTTTCAACTTCCAAGTGTGATCTTTAAGGGATTAGTTCAAGATTTTTAACGTGATAAACGGCCGCATAATTTGAACCTCGATACATTATATATGTGTGGTTCATGGTACTCTAGAAGCAATTAGCAAAAACGATGAACCAGTTGTATTGTGTTGACCCTCCTCTCATAAAGTTTTTTATATGATTGTACATTAAGCATGTTTGAATTTGTATACTAAGTCTTAACTGTAAGTTGTATCTGTGAACTAAGGCTAGAGGTTTTGATTTTAAACTGAAATGCTATAAAGTTGAAGTTTATCAAGGTTGTATAAGGCGCTAGGCGCTAGGCAGCGGTGGGATCTAGCCTAGGGACTATCGGGACTAAGGCGATTTGGAATTTTTTTATACGTATTATACACACACACACACACACACACACAAATTTAGGTGTTTTTTGAAAATATGTTAAGATGTATACACATAATACTTAGAAATTTGTGTCCAACACTTGTAGCCCAGTTGGTTGAGGGCCTAAAGTTTCCTATGGGAGGCTTGGGTTCAATTCCCACTAGCTACATTTGAGGACATTGGTGGATTGGAAATGAGGGATGACCCCGCCATTGGCTTGGGTTCGAGTCCTATCCCGACCGGTTTTAACGATTATTTCACTGTCGTGCCTTCGGGCGGGTGAGTGGTCGGGTTTTCCCGGGAATTGGTGGCAATTGGTGCCCGGGTACTCTCGAGTACCTGATTCGCCAAAAGGGTGCCCGAGAGTGCTCGGAAATTGATTCGTTGGCCGTTCAAAAAAAAAAAATACTTAGAAATTTGTGGAATTAAAAAAAAACCAGCGCCTAGGACCGCCTAATCCCCAAAACGCCTAGGAGGTGAAAGTTGCTAGAAGGTGAAAGGGTTGAAAAAGTCTATTTCAAATGCATACAACATCCCATTTTTTTTTTTTTTATTAAAGATATTGATTGTAATTATGTGTTCTTGTATTCATGATCAAACAAAGTAAATGTGTGTAATTTTAATAAGAATGACAAAAAAGTGTGTCTGCGTCACCTCAACCGACCCATTTTGACTTGTTACACAACCCGCCCGTCGTCTCTTGTGGCCATCTTTGGTTTGTATCTTGGGAGTGCAACTTTTGTTCCTTCTTTTAATACCTAAAAATCTAAAATCATGATTTATAGTACCCATTGCGATTAGAGTAATAAAAAAAATACAGTGTTATTTACGAAGCTGAGTTTTGTAATTGAATGATGTATGCAGCCTTCCTAGCCGTCAGTGAATCATTCTGGAAGGAACTGGACTACGTGAAGAATCTATGGAAAAACAAGAAAGAACTACACGTTGAACAAGCTGGAATTGCTGCTTTGTTCGGCATTGAATGCTTTGCATGGTTTTGTGCTGGTGAGATTGTTGGAAGGGGTTTCACACGATTACAGGCTACGATGTTTGACTTTTCATTGTTTGCCATA
>JAUTDX010002442.1:0-72071 GCA_030844895.1 Ambrosia x helenae | reverse complement strand
CCCATCTTTAACATGATCACCAAGAACAAGTTTCATTCTTTAACATGATCATCATGAAGAACAAGTTCCAATCTTTAACATGATCATCAAGAACAAGAACAAGAGCAAAGTTCCAAATCTTTAACATGATGATCAACAAGTTCCAATCTTTAAAATAATCATCAACAACAACCCAAAAAACAAACAAATCACATAAAAATCTTGATAAATCAATACCAATATAACAAACTTATTACCAAAATCTCACCTGATAGAGAAAGCCCCCTACCGATGATGCGCTCTCACATACCCCGAATCCAAACCTAACCGCTTCCTCACACTCCTTAACCGCCTCACTCAACCGCTTCAAACACATCAACGCAACCGCCCGGTTACAATGCAACGAAGCATTACCCGGTGCTACCAATATAGCCCTATCATAATACCTAAGCCTCCACAAACCTCCCCTATTTATACTCTCATTCCCTAACCTCCTCAACTCCTCTGGATCCATCGACAACCTCCTCGAATTCGTCAAATTCATCGAATTCGACGAATTCCTCGAATCCGAAGTCCTCGATACCAAATTCTCACCACCCGACCCAACCGACTTCCCAACCGCCCTCGCATTATACTCCCTGATGATAAATTCCCCGTCCCTAAACTCAAAACCTCCGGTTTCGGGCTTTTCGCCATCATTCCGGTTTTATACAATCTTTCCCGAAAGGACATATGTTTTCGGTCGGTAACACATTACCGACCGGAGAAGTAGCCGAACTACTTCTAGAGTCCGACCGGGGTATGACCGGTTTTCCGACCACCGGCGGCGGTGCCACCGACACCGCCGCGGAAAATGTCGGTGAGCTCTCAACCGACAGCTCACCAGAATGGTTATTTATTATTATTAGGATTAGTATTATTACTATTATTATTATTATAACAGCTGAATCTGGCCGAACAAGTAAAGCTCGGCCACTACCGGTTCGACCGGAGACCGAACCGGAGGGAGCTAGAGCTACTACTAGCGGCCGGTCTAGCGGTTAAGGGAGAGATGGGTGAGCCCAAATCAAGTTCTCTGAAGTCAGGTTTGTTTGTATGTCGGTGTGGTCGTAAGTTAATGATTTACGGAGACGATCGGAGAGTGTATCGAACCCGGTCGGTTTACCAGACTCAGACATATTGTAGAACTAAATATTAATATTAATATTATATTATTGTTGTTGTTGTGAAATGGAAGAAGGGAATGTGGCCGGGAAAGAAGGTGGGTACGGCGAAATGAGACGGGAAGTAGTAATAATAATAATATCATAGAAGAAAGAGGAAAGGAAAGGAAAGAGAGGAGAGAGATGGGGATCTCGTGATTTAAATTGGGGAAGAAAAGGGAATGGATGTAGAGAGAGAAAGGTTATAGAGAGAGAGAGTGATGGTAAGTTCTTTTGTTAGCTTTCACTTTCCTTTTTCGTAGTCATAGTTACTCCTCCTGCTCATATAAAAAACAAAACATACTAATTTCATTTTTTTCATTTAATTTATATTTCCATTATTATTTTTGAAGTTAGAGATGAGCTCGGTATTGATACTGGTACTAGAAATATTGATTCTGAAAGTCCTCAAAATTGGTACTGGAACAAAAAATGCTTGTTATTGTATGGTAAGGTATTTGAAGGTAAATATTGTTATTGTACCGAACCAAAAATTTTGATCATGAAAACGCAAAAAAGTGGGTACCGAATTTCGATCGGTACGGGTACCGTTCGATGCCGGTATTGAAATGCCCATTTCTATAGTAGTATACTAGTGGGATTTTCTAGGACATGCGACAGGAATTCAATTTTGATTGGTACTACCATGGTTTGTTACAGTACTGGTACATCGACACGTGTTTTATATGGATAAAAAGAATGATCACGAATACCAGTTACTCGAACTGGTATGATGTTAGTATTAGTTCAGTTTGTTGTGGTACTGGTACGGTAGCAGCACTGACTATAGCTTACGATATGAAAGAATAATTTACTTTGAATACAACTCTTTTTTGAACAAAATCTATACAAGAATATTGAGAAAAAAAAATAAACACACATGTGCATTCAACTTTTATTTAAAATATAAGAGGTGTATTTTAAACTTAAAAAAAATAAATAAGCAAATTATATATACATAGGGGCGGTCTTTGGTATGGGCCAGCCTGAGCCATGGGTTTACCAGGTTTTTCACTTAGAAGTGTATATTTACCACAGTTTTTCTAGAAAAATTATTCAGTATTGAGTCTGGTTTACCCTAATTTTATGAGTTCGGCCCATCCTATTTGTTTAAAAAAATATTTAGTACCAATAAACTATTTATTTAGTGGTTAGCCTATAACCCATTTCATTAATTCTAATTTATAAATCCCAATAATTAAAACTTAATTAGTGAATCCCACTTATTAAAAAAATAGTCCCTTAACTTAAAAACCATAACACTCGTCCCCACTCCCACCCCGAAAACTAACCCTAATAGTCTAATAGGTCAATCAATCAGGAGTAGGGGCTATTCATCGGTGCAACGTCTGGTCGGCTGGGACTATTCATCGATAGAGGGTTGTGGAGGTTGTTGTTGTTCGATTGGGAGTTTGGGACAAGTTTGTTGGTTTTTTTTTTGCTAAGTTTTTTTTTTCCTTTTTTTTTATTTGTTGATGTATATATCAACGATACAGGTTAGTGTTGTAGGTTTTTTTTTTTTGCTAAGTTTTATATATCATATGTTTTTTATTTGGGGATTTGTTTTAGTGAATTTTGGTTTGGGGTTAAATTGTGTTCCAAAAGTATTATTTATTGTTAGTTATGTTATTTTGGGTTTTTTTGAATTCTAATTTTTGATGAATTTGATTTGCATAGGTGAATTATCATCGGAATGTTAAAAACCATTCACTCTTATTTCAAAAGGAAGGTAGTTGAAAAATCAAGAGGAAGATAGTAAAAGTCACAAGGTCGTCTGGCTGAGTTGTGATATATTTGTTAGGTACTCATCCTTTCTCTTGCATTTTCATTTATATTTTTGGTCTTTGTTTGTTAAAAATTGGGGTTTTTTTGTGTGTGAAATCAATAATTTGTTATTTGAATTAATGAAGATACATAGATATATAGAGTTCTTATTGTTTGACCCGAACCGAACCGAAGCACTGAGCCAAAACTCAGTAGTAGAAAAAAAATTAGGTTATGTGACTTTCTGTCCAACCTAGTAAAAATTTAATATAATGTGTGTTTGTAGAGGTAATGTATGTAATATATAGTTTATATAGAGGTAATTAATGTATTTATAATGTATGTTGATTTTTAATTTTAATTTTGACTCGTTCAAGAAAATATACCAACATTTTGCTTGAAATTTTGAACTTTTTTTTTTTCCGATAACCGGTACATTTAGTTTTATGTGATTGAGATTTGTTTAATCACTTTTAGTAAAGGTCAACAAACGACAAATATAACACATGTCATAGTTTGTCGTATTTCATAATTGGTACTTTTATATTTGGAAATTTAGACAAAGCATTAACAATGAAAAAGTTACAACAATAGGTTGATATCATACTTTAAGTACAAGAAAGTTATGAAATTGATCATTTCAAATGTGTAATATACAAGATAAACATGTCACATAAATTATACGTATACGTATATACTTCGGCTATCTGGTATGAGCTTGAGCCCTTTCCACCTCAGCTGAATAAGTATCAATAGCAC
The DNA here is from genome assembly GCA_030844895.1 of Ambrosia x helenae. Lineage (NCBI taxonomy): Eukaryota > Viridiplantae > Streptophyta > Magnoliopsida > Asterales > Asteraceae > Ambrosia > Ambrosia x helenae. The sequence continues at coordinate 68,367 of JAUTDX010002442.1, read as the reverse complement.
CCTCCCTCCCTCCCTCCCATTGGTTGGGTGTTAGTGGGGGTGCATTTCTCTTCTCGTGAGCACAATAAGAAAAAGAAAAATGTGTGTGGGGGTTAGGGGGGGGGGGGATTATGAGATTTTAACCCATTTCTTGGTTCTTAATGGGGGGCTTCACTGAAACCCATTGTTTACATGTCGCCGATTTGGCATAATGGAACCCTGAATCCATTTAGTGTCATCCAGTCTTATGCATTATGAAAATAATCACACATATTTTTGTTATAAAATTTAGGGATATTGGATTTTCATAATAAAAACTTCCATCCATTGACCGACAATAATCTGTACTTAAAAAATTCCCAACAACGATCCCAACTTTCAACGTATTTGCCGACAATGAACCTTTGTTAACCAAGAACTAACTCAGTTAGTGGATGCTAACGCGGACGCTGACGTGGCATGCTCATGTTGACGTGGCATGCCATGTCAGCGTCCACATCATCATTCATGCCAGTGTTGGCAAGCCACGTCAGCGTCCACGTCATCATCCACTATCTGAGTTAGTTATCAGTTAATAATGGTTCATTGTCGGCTAATACGTTGAAAGATGGGATCATTGTTGGGAATTTTTAAAGTACAGATTATTGCCGACCAATAGGTGAAAGTTTGAATTATTAAAATCCAATACCCCTAGAATATATTACCATAAAGTTGGGTAAAGGAGAAGATAAAGCCTATCATGTGCGGACCCAACCAGTCCTTCAAATTCAAGAGAAGCCTTGGGATATTACAGTGGCCTCCAGCTAACCTAACATCCATCAAGGTGTTGACGTTGATGAATGATAACTACCTATCTTTGTCAAGCGTACTAGGATGCACAACCTTTGTTTTCCCTGACTTGGCCTTTTGGCTATATTAGATCACTATGATGGTGTTTTGTAAATTTAGGTTCAAATGTTCAATGTGGTTTTACAAAATATACCTCTTAAACTTATTTTCTAAACTTTTCTATTCATATTCATATATCGCAAAAGATATATCTTGTTAAAAAGAAAGTGGAAGAGCCAAAGTCGTGAGCAACATAGTCCATCGGCTTTGGTTTTTAGTATATCTAAAAAAATGTATTTATTATAACTAATTAACCATCATTTCTTCTAGTGGCGGATGTATAGTAGAAGAAGGGGGAACATCCGTTACCCCTCAATTTTTCTGGCGAAGTGGAAAAAGTTTGTTTTTTAAGGTATTTTTATAAAATGTTATTAATAAAACAAATTTTTTGTTACCCCTTAAAATATTTTTTATAAAATGTTACCCCTTAATATTTTTTCTAGATCCACCACTAATTTCTTCTAAATTATTACTTTTTGAATGTCATCTCGTCTCAATTATTTTCTGATCTATCTTATCCAGTATTATTAATTACTTCATACCGTCCACCTATATTCATGTCTTGCATTTGATTTCCTTTTAACCTTATTGGGGTCATTAAAAGTGTTATTAATTAAAGTTTTCTATTATATACATCACTCAATAAACAAACACATGATAAGGCTTAAATGAGTAAAATTAAGAATGAGAAGCATAGACAGAAAAATTTAAGGGTTCGGTCAAATGTCAATTTTATTCATATGAAATGGATGTCACATGGCTCTACTCACATGCAAAATATCATATATGCACATCTGTATTGGTTGTCAACCGAACCCCACTCACCCACATATATACACAAAATGATGTGTATATATTTAATGCAAAATTATTTCAGATATAGAAATTTGGCGCTTGCATAGTATTTATAAGTTTTGTAATTCGGATATATTGAGAGAAAAAGATAGATGATCATATGTTACATAACCGTATATATACCATAACTAAAAATGTGTTCATAAGGTCGTAATCATATGAAATTTATTATATGGTTACATAACTGTGTAGACGTGTAGTGTTCGTCAGTTCTCATTGATCCCGCATAGAATGACCTTATAATAATAATAATAATAATAATAATAATAATAATAATAATAATAATAATAATAATAATAATAATAATAATAAGTATTTTTAAAACTTTTAACTTGTTTTATTCTTCTTCTCAATTAACATGTTCAATATCTACTATTGTTATTGTTTGGACATGCACTAGAGTTGAAAGGCAATATTGTACAAGAAATTTGTTGGAATTACTGTTTTAATTAAGTTTCTTTGTATCAAAATAAATAGACTTTCAGAAAGAAAAAAATCGTCAAATCGTCCCAACAAGATGAAGCTTTACAATAGATAAATAATTATAAATGTATAACTACGTGTGGCATCAACTACATCACCACAACAAATTGTATAATTTAAATATAAACCTATCATATTCTGATCGAAAATGCACACTCCTACATAATAATTGCAGGGTGTGTTTTTATTGACTTTGAATACTTTAGATTATATTTGTTGAATAAATTATAGGAGTAGCCTTGAGGATGATGGAGTTGTGAGTGTTAGCTTAGCTTATATGACAAGTAACAATATTGCAATAATCATTGCCACAGGCAATAACTGAAAAATGCATCCACTTTCGAATAAAAAATAGCTCAATAACGCTAAAAGAATATACGTGACAAAATTTTGCTACATAACCAAAATATTTTTTAAAATTACATTCTAGCAAAAATATTTTTTTTTCTTATGTTATACTCGTATTAATTATTACTTTTAGGTTACTATGTATAACACGGGTTCATAAATATAATGTTACTAGTGGGGTGTCTGCGGCAGAAAACATAACACTTATGCCGCCGATTTTATGGGTGTGTACAAGCCGGGTATGGTTGAGTTTAATTTCATAATAAAAACCACATCAGTTACGATACATTGGACTCTAATCTAGTTAGTTATAAAATTAGGGATTCTAACCTGTTAGTTATAAAGAAAATAACTTTTATAAGTTCATGCATAAAGAGAAAGATAAGAAAAATTACATATCTAAATGTGTTTATTCCAAATAACAAAGTCTTAAAAATCATTATTATCAGGGGCGGATCTAGCATGTAACTAGGGGTTGCCCAGGCTACTCCTCAACTTTGTCGGCGAAGTACAAAATTAGTGTAAAGTTTTTTTTCTTCATATACCATATACTCCTGACCAGATATTAGGATACCCTGAATTTTTCTTCTAGATCCGCCACTGATTATTATTAGTACCTGAATTGCTCTATTGAAAATAAATCCACAACAAGCACATCAAGCTACAATGCTTGATAGATATGATTCACCTCCTAGTCTTATACTCAACTATATTGTAATAAAAATAAAAGTGCATAATACTAAATCAATCATCTTACTTGAAACTTGAATAGCGATCCATAAGTTCTTTTTCACAAAAGTGTTTTCAATTTTACTCGATATATTTACTAATTGAAGTGTTAGTCTGTTATCAAATCCTTTTTTTTCTTATAGAAAGTAAAGTTTTGTGTTTTTCTATTGACCAATCATTTGTATGTTTACTTTATTCACGAGTTCTAACCTTATATTATATAAAAAGCATTATCAACATCAATTTCCTTTTAACTCCCTGCTATGATATAATTACATATACATGATTAGATGAGATAGTTAATCTAAATCTCTTATTATATTTCACAAGGTTATCATGACTAAGGCAAAATAGGTGTTTGTAAAACTGAAGGGAAATGAAAATTATGTAAAACATATATACCATAATACATAAATACATACATGTTTATAAAAGTTGAAGCTCCTACAAGATCATCAAATCAAAACAATAGTAAACAAGGATGTCTTGTATAAAAAAAATGATATTTTAAAACCAAAATTTGAAAATACTTATAAACATAATCAAAGTAGAGACAAAAATACAACACTTGAGTAACCTTACTTGCCGGAATAAGTTCACGTCTTTGGATGTATTCAAACGGAAAGCATCCTGCTTGGTTGCTTTCTCTTTACATTCACTTTCTGTTTAACCATTATTGTTATGAAAAGAAAAAAGAAATTTTATTTATAAGAGTTTGTTGTCTTTTAGTTTTCCTCAAGTAATTAATAAATCATTTACTTTTATAAGAAGTTGCATCATTTCAGTTTCTTCTTTTTAATTGCTATCATGTTACAAGAATATCATGATTAAAAATTTTATTATTATATAATTCAAAGCAATTTAATTGTATTTATCAATTTATCCAACAATTCATTTATCAATTTAATACTTGTGTAGAAAGACCATATTGCCACTTACTAATTTCATTAACTTGTTGTACCACAAGCAAAAAATATTGTAATTACTTAAGTTTTGTTGGTATCCTTCTCAAATGCATTATAATATAGTATAGATAATTCAAAGCAATTCAATTGTATTTATCAATTTAATACTTATGTAGAAAAACCATATTGCCACTTACTAATTTCATTAACTTGTTGTATCATAAGCAAAAAATATTGTAATTACTTAAGTTTTGTTGGTATCCTTCTCAAATGCATTATAATATAGTATAGATATACAGTGATAGAGCTTGAAAAAAATTTCCAAGGGGCTGAAAGTTACAGGAACCTTAAAACGCACTGGGCAGAACTTAATACATTTTCAAACGAAAACACATAAATTTACACTACCAAGCAAAAAACAGTTTGCGCACTGGGGGTTTACAGTAATGAGCAAAGAAACAGTGGGGGCTAGCAGTGAAGCTTCGTCCTTGGCTATATAATTAATAAAAAAAAATATGTTTAAGAAAACATATGCATTTCACGGTTGAAAAAATTAGTGTATTATACTAATAAAAATGTAATATAATTTATTAACTTATATAATCATCACGATATGTATTTAAGAAAATGAACATTGAGGTGACAGTACAAATTTTGTTCAGTTAATTATAAACACTCTTTTTTTTTTCAAATGAGAATTAGCTTTGATTTTTTTTTCCACCGATTTTTTATTATTTAACATATTATATTTTTTACTATTATTTACTACCATTCAACCACATCAAGTATTTGAAAATTTTTGATAATCACTTATAAAAACAATTATCTTCATTATTTTTGTTTATAATATTTTAGCTAACGTAAGTTTGAACTTTGTGAAGTTTTAAAGTAAAAAATATATATTTTGTTTAATAATATAATAACTATCTTTAACTAAAAAATAATTATCCATAAATAAGTAAGATAGAAAGAATAACATTTTTAATTAGAAGATAAGTATCAATAATTAAGTAGGAAAAATAATATTTTTAACTAAAGGATACGTATCCACAATTAAGTAGTAGAAAAAAAGCGAGAGAAAACTAAAAAATAGATGACTCTAGTGAATAACATGTGTCCAAGCTTATATTAGTTTATTATATAATTATAATAATAAAAATAATAATAATAATTTAAACAACAACAACGTCAACACTAACGTCAACAACAACAACAAACACAACAACAAACAAACAAAATAATAATGGTTACTAGTCCGCAAGGAGTTTGTTTTCTCACAAAACATCACCGACATGGATGTTGTATTCACAATCAACGACTCAGTCCATTGATAAAATACTCTTATTAACAATGATAGAGAGATATATCATATCTTTATATTTTAAGAGGTGAAAGTGAAACTATATTGTTAAAAGGAGACGATTCTCTCACAAAATTTTACCGACGGTTGTTGTTCCATAACCGACGGTTCAATCCATTGATAAAATACTTTGATTAGCAATGATAAAGAGATACACTTTGACAAAAAACATATTTTATATATGTAAAAAATAAGCATAATCCATGTCAAAATCCGCGTTTTTTTAAATGATACATATTTAAAGTTCAAATTTTACTACGTACAAGACCGAGTTAGCCGAATAGGCAGATGTAGATCGCTCAGTTCAAGGTCGAGTCGACCAAGAACAAGGCCGAGTAGCCCGATGTTGAACGATTTTGACCACTGTCGACTAGGACACCCGGACTAGGGTAAAGTCGCATCGGGGGTGTTCGAGGACCGAGTACAAGGCCGAGTAGGCCGGCTTTTACAACACTGGTGAGAAGTTTTTTTTTTTCTCAAACATTGATACGCGTATAAATATATGTGTTTTTCATGTCAAAATAAACCCACTTTCTGGTGGTTTTCTTAAAATAGTCTTAAATTAGTTTATTTTTTATTTTAGGACAATTCCGGTCCAAAATAAACATACAAACAATTTTGGATCAAAAACTAAAGATTTACTGACAGGGAGTCGAGACACGCTCCATGCCCTGAAGGTACGCACCTGTGCCTCGACCACTAAACACAAAAATTATTTTTGATGATGTTCGAAGATCCATGGGGCCTACAAGAGTGAGCCATGGGTTGTGACTCAGTACCACATCCCGTGTCTGGTTCCCCGGTCATATTCATCTAGGCACGGGTCGTGCCTCACCTGCAGCAGCTATAAAGGAAGCCTTCCACCCCTATTTCAATTGCTCAATTCTTCCCTCCTCTTCCACAACACATTCTTAAAAAATCTTATTAAACACGTGTTCCATCGCATAAATCAAGTTAATCCATATCTGTCGGGTATTGAAATTATACATGGCATAGTCATTGATTAGCAAAATATTAGTATAACCATATTAATGTGACCAAGTATATTTTTAAAAGCTAATTTCCACCTAATTACACATTGCCTAAGATTTTATCCTCCCTAAAATAGGTTTTGCCATTTAGACTATCTTCATTGATGACTTAGAGTTTGATTAATCACTAATGACACAAAAGATTGAGTAATTTAAAAAATTAAAAAAGAAATTCATACCAACTTAACTTGGCAATCAGGTTGGTGGAGCAACTAAGGTTGCAACCCAAACTAAATACTCTGATAACTTAATTACTCAAATTGCTTATAATAATCAAGGGTTGGGTCATAATCACATTCGGGAAAGTCATGAATCTTGGGATTAATGACCTAAAACAGCGGGCTTGGGCCATGATAAATCAGTAAATCATTCAACCCTCGGGTTAAGGATGAAAAAGCGTAAACTGCAATAACATTAGATTGTATTGTTGGTACGATTTAATACAAAACATAATAACGGTTGGATTGTATAGTTATTACAATCTGATGCAAACCGTGATAACAGGAAATTAGTCGATACAATACGTAGTAACGACCAATCTACACCGTGTTTTATGAAAAGAAAAACGACCTCAATTTGTATTGAGATCGGTAATAAAAAGAGGACTTTTAGAAGCTAAGCGTTCTAAATATATAAACGATTTGAAATCTAAAACTCAAAAGTCTTTAAACGGGTCGGGTGGGGCAATGACCACCAATCGAGTTAGCAAAACGGGAAATTGGGTAAACCTAATAAATGGCAAATTCTTAAAATAGGATTAGCCAAAGAAAGGAAAATGTTAGTGTAAAGCAAGGTTTGTTTATAACATTCTAGCAAACCAAAAAGAAACGAGGGTTGGATTCGAGGATGAATCCAAGAAGCTAGAAAACGACTATGTTAAAAAGCATGGTTAGTCTTGGAAACCAAGACAAATTACTTGTTAGTAATAGACGCATAGACATGTATGCATATGCATGATACAACCGAGTATTACAGTAGATGCCCTAAGGTGCATGATAGAATGACCCCTTAAACCATTACATCATTCTGGATAATGGTAGACGGGGATAGTCTACGGATCTAAGGAAGACCTATGAAGAACATAAGTAGCTAAAATGTCGGGTAGGGGGTAAGTATGTAGATATTGCCCCTAGTTAACCGAAATAATAGAATGACTCAAGTCATATTATGAAAGCTAAGGCTTCCATATAATAAAAGTTAGAAAGCCGAGTAAAGAGATACAAACAATAAGTATATAGTCCTACTCGTTAGACTATAGAATGTCAAGGGATTGAGCGGTGCTCAAAATTGATTAGAGAAACTAAGGTTCTTTGGTATGACCAAAGCAACAACACAAGAAAGGTTTCGAGGACGAAACCTCTTTAAGGGAGGTAGACTTGTAACACCCCAAAACCATTTGTTCGTCTAATTATGCCATTAGGCGTGATTAGCAAAATTATTAACACGAGATCCGAACAAAGAAAGAACACAGGTTATGTTCTAATATAGAAATAATCTAGTTAGTGTTATTAATCTTATTAACAAGCTAATAATATGAGAAAAAAACTAGCTTGAATAGCTAGTTTCATAAGAAATAACAATTGGGGATTTTTGGAGGGACCATAGTTGCCAAAATGGGAAACTTGTGGGTGCATCATGTTTAAAACGGAAGAACACACACACATAAGTGTGTGTGTGTCGATTATAATTAGGAGAAGGTATTCTCCTTCACCTCCAAACCCTCAACATCAAACCCTTGCTCAAATCCAAGCCAAATTAAGAGTTTTTTTGGTGCATTAGCAAGAAACGAGTCATCTAAGGCTTAATAAACATCGAGGTACCTTTTATTTGGTAGAAATTGATGTTATATTCATTCTTGATCAATGTGAAAATTTAGGGTTTTACAAAAACGTGATAATGTATGTTGATGGTGGTTTCTCTAACTTTAGGGAGCTCCAAACATATCTAAATATGGTGTAAATAGCATTTTACATATGTGTTTGCTATGTTCATGTGAATATGTTAACTTGTGAAAATTGGGGTTAAACCTCTATGTTGAACCCATATACATCTAGTGGTCTTGGTAATATTGTGAGGTTGTTATAGTAAGAAATTTAGGCAAAATGGTCTAAATAATGTGTTATGATGATGATTAGACAAATGGTGATGCTTTGGCTATATCTTGAACTTTTGAAACTAAACAAATTGGTGGGTGCACACCAAGTGTTTGATTAAATGCCAAATTGGTGAACACTAGTGAAACTATGAAGTTAGAATCAGGTAAGAGCCATCAATTGTATGTAATGTTGGTTTGTAATAAGCCAAGTTGATTACACATTCTATGTAAGGAAATATCTATGGATTTAGCTATAATTGATAATGAATACATGACATGTGGATAGTGAAATAATTCCATGTTGTGTATTCTAATAAACGAGTCTGACTCATCCTCAAGTTAGGTACAACAAAGAGGGAGCAAACGGGTCAAACGGATGCAAGGCGGATGCCATGGAAACATGAATGGATGCAAGGTAAGTTTTACTTACACCAATGTACTATAACATAGCTTAATTGTTGTAGATATTAGTCTTAAATCTTGAATGCGTGATAAAGATAAACCCCAAGGGGTAGAAGTTATTAATGGGTCACCTTATGTGCACTCAATACAAAACGTGGTTTATGACCTTAATCAAGACAATGTGTTATGACCAAATGGTGAAATCCATCAAACGGGTCAATAAATAAAGATATGTGAAAAATGATGTTTTAATCTAAATGAAAGCATTTGAATGAAGCCGTTAAGAATGGTGTTAAATGGGTCAAGTTAGTGTCACATGAACCATAATAAAAACTTGGATAACATAGTATCATGAACTATGGGTCTAAACGGGTCATATGGTGAATTCGTCATCATTTAAGTCCAACACTTGATGCTTGTTTTCCAAGCATTAAGATTCTTGAGGTTTACGGATCAAATGGTATGCTATTATCATTTGAGTTCCGAGAAGTTAATGTATCTATCTAGAAATCACGCAGGTAAACGCACTCGCGTATGCATGCTTGATGTTAAGAATCATGGAGGATGAGCACAAGGTATGAATATGGGACACGGGCACCGGTAAGTCCGTAGCTAATAAAACACCTTCGGGCGAAGCAACATGGGTACTAAAACTACTCACATGAAGTTTGGGTGCAAATCAAGTAAGTTATTTCCATAACTATGTCTAATGCGCGCTAATGCGCTTAGAATCTACTAAACAAGTGAAAACTTGAGAAAGGATGAAAATATAAGTCCGGGAGGACTTGGAGGTTTTAAACAAGTCAATGAGTCAAAAACATTGGAATTGGAACAAGAAGTTTCGCCACGAATGGCTAAATTGAAAGATTTGACCATGAAGGGCATTTTGGGAATTTAAAAGATTTCTAAAGGTTGAATCTAGGAAACTAAATCATAATGAGACAAATCGGAAAAACGCTTTGGTTAATCAAGTGTCTAATGACTTGACAACTTAAACGGTAGGCATTTGGTATGGTCAAAAAGTGTCTTGTTTGATTCAAGGCCTTAACGGGTCGATATGGGTAAAAATCAACATAAACACTTAAAACTTTGAACCAGGTCATAGCATCATGAACCGGACTATAATCTCAGTCAAACAAAGGTTTATTTAGTTGGCAAGTCAATACTTAGACTTCGGGAATCATCAAATGCTGTTGCAACATGATTCCCATGCTTAAAAATCACCAAAATAACATCAGAAGCTGTGAGCGGCCGCTCACAGAGAACAGCATGACGGCACGATCTTTAAAATTGCATATAAAATCGTAGAAAAATCGTTAGAAGGTGTTCTTTATATGCCTAGAAAGATCTCGGAGCGTAGAACAATTCTTATTTGAAAGTCGAAGTCGGATTTCGGGTTTTAGAAGGGATAAAAGCGATTCGAACAGGTGTTGTGCAAAAGTTGCAGCAGTTTGTTCTCCTGATAAAGGGCCGTTGGGCCTGGTTCATTCCGTTTCGACGTGTAACGACTCCCTTACTAGTTTAAATGTATTATTGACAACCCACTAACCATTCTTTGTGTGATGGTGTTAGGTAAACATTTAAAGGACGACCCGGAGCAAGGATCAAGTCGTGATAAGAGCCGAACACACCCGATCACTCATCAAGCTTCCGCATTAGAATTTAAGGAAGTCTCGTTAAAACGCAACATCGTAGAGTATGTTTTAACTATTAAAATGTAAATGTTTGTGGAATCAAACATGTATTTGAATTTAATGAGTTGAGTTATAATAAATTTCAATGTTTTAATCGGGAGTGGTTTAAGTAAGGTCCAAACCCGTATGATTAGGCGTTGATTGCGTGATTACGGGTTAGGGTCTTACACAGACAAATACTTACTCTCACGAGTAAGGTTTGACACTGAGAGAAATCTCCTCTTATCGTAACGAGGTTGTTGGATTTGAGAGAATGTTTGTGTGTGCTTTTGATTGAATATTTTGAATTTGTTTTAACAATTAAAGTTCAAAACAAAAATTATCAAATATAACAAACACACATAATAAACATAAAACAAAGCTTGGATAAAATGAAGTCATCATAGATTTGATTAATTGGAATCCAAAGTACAATTCTGATCTCTCCTCCTCCTCACCAGATGCTCACTCTCTCCCTCTCTATGGCAAATTAGGCTTTCTCCTATTAGGTTATGTGATCTCAATAAGGTGCTCTGAATGCTTACAAAAGACTGATTGTACTATTCTATTAATAGAGAGATCAAAACAACTAGTGATGTACCATGAAAATGGCCCCTAACAACATATAAATAATGTAGCTGCCAACATTTGTGAAACTGCTGAACAATGACTTACAAAACAGTTGAAGTTATACACACATTTGCCTAAATAGTTGGATTTGACAAATAGTTGGTGTAAACAAGCAGTTGTCAATCCAGCTTTACGAACCCAACTGTTTGACAAGTCCTATGTTGACTAGTCAAATCAACTCTTCGATCCAGCGTATATATTGATCTTGAATCCAAAAGTTTGTCTTGTTGTTGAAGCTTTCAAGAGGGAAATGAGCCTTTTTCGAATAAGTCAATTCATTTGGGACCCTGCAGATGACATTGATCAAAATGACTTATCTTTCATATTCTTCAGGTTGATTGATGAATGGAATTCTTGGGTTTTGACTTTCATCATCAGCAGTTTTTGACTCATGGTGTTTTGTTTATTGGAATTTAGTTTGTCTATAAGGTGCTTATGGATTATAAATCCCACAAGGCTCTAACTTGCCTAAACATGGCACATCTTAGCATCATAAATCTCACCTAAATGCAAGTACGTAGGTTAGTAATTAAATATGTATGCTTGTTGTTATAAATAAAAAACTAAATTCATTAAAAGCAAGATACCTTCTTATCCATGGAAGATGAGGAGAAGTTTGACGATTAGTACTTGAGTCAACACCTAATAAGGACCAAGGACATTAATGTAATATTATGGACAAATGTTGATGATGTAATCATGATGCATGTGTATTAACATGATAACGAAACATCAGTAGTATATAAATTCGCTTGAAAAAGCAGCGCATGCATGGTTAGGTACGTTGAGACATTGAAGCAAGAACTCTTGTCAGTTTATCCAAACTGGTCCAACGTATGCGTATGAATGCATACATGTGGTCTTCCATGAATATATTTGTATGTATATATAGCTGATCATGATATATTTATGTTTGTGTGAGAGTATACCGACACAGACCACATGACAGTACCTGGTACATGAGTTAACGATTCCATGCATGAATCTGCAGGCATTCTAAAACCTGATCCACTGAGTAACAATAATACGGCTGCATGCACCTCTGCAACATATATACTTGCCACGTGCCTCTTCATGCACAAACTGACACATACTTATGACGTACTTGTTGAGGTTTATAAAACAAAAGCAATCCAAATATTTTGATTGTTTTATCTGAAATTATATATATATAGAGTGTTTGATATAAAAGTTTCAATTCAGCCCTTGATGTGTCTTTTCTAGTATTGTGATGTGATTTATAGTTATAGTTAATTAATTCTGATCAATTGGCTTATGTCACCATTTGATATATTAAGCCCTTAATGTGTTTTTTTAGTTTTGTTTGTTTACACTGTAAGGGGACTCTACATGTAATTGTTTTTCGTGTTTTTACGCATATATGTTGTTTGATGTTGAATGTGTTTTTAATTTATATTACTCTCTCCTCACTTCATTGATTATTGTCTCATTTTTATTTTATTATTATTATTATTTTTATTTTATTTTTTTAATTTTTAGCTCAGTTTGTTTGGTCCTTTGTTTATTTTGAAGCTGATGGTCTCTCTGAAAACAGCCTCTTTATTCCCAGCTGGGATAGAGATAATATTTACCTACATCTCACCCTCACCAGACCTTACATGTAGCTTGCTACTTGTGGGATTGACTGGGTATGGTTGTTGTTGAAGTGATTTACGCAACTTTAACATAAATAATTATATTTATATGTGAGATATATAATTAATAATTCATGGTTTGTCTTCTTTGTTAGTAGAGATTTACAACCGGTTAAGGTATGTTCAACATGGTTTATGGGGTTAAGGTTTAATAAGAAATTTACGTTTAAGGGTAACTGTAAGATAATAAAATACTGAATTGATTAATACTCAAGTTTGTCTTACAATATATAGAGATTATAAGAAACCCTAAAAGCCTAACCGAGCCCGTGGGCTCATACTAATAAACCCTAATAATAATATAGTCTAATACTCCCCCGCAGTCATAGCGGTAGAAAATCGGACGCTTAGACTGGAAAAACATAAAAACAAGAACAATAATAAATCCCAAAAAAAAAAAATACGGTTTTCAGTCTTGGTCTAAGAATTATGCCAAATTCCATAATCTTCAACAATATGTAGTCTTCAAAACATAATATTCGATAACAATCCACAATTTTAAACGATCCCATAATCCCACAAGAGACATCCAATATGGCAGCGAGTATCAGTGCGGCAGTAGAACATGGTCATGCAGGGGGCGACGAGGACCGTAGTCCAATAAGTGGCGGCGGAAATTGCGATGAATGGCAGAAACAATGCAATTATCGATGGCGGCTTGATCGTGATTAGCGGTTGTGACTTGCAAAGGGTGCTTATTCCACCTGCTTGGTTTTGTGCTTAATATTTCTTTTCTTTCCCGATGCCATTGTTAAAATTTGAGGTGCTTGTATATTTGAAAGCAGTGGTGGTCTTTGAAATAGAGGTAAGATCCGTAGATAGAAAGAAAGAGATCCGATCAAAGCGATCGACCGAGATCGGTGGCAGCGGACTGTGGCCCAGCGAGACTTGCCGATCAGAAAAGAAAGAATGGTGAACTAGAACGAAAGAAAGAAAAAAAAAAGGTAGCATGGAAGTTTGAAGAAATAAGCAAAGGAAAATTAACAAACAAGCATCCAAGGATCACTGGGAAATTTATGGCTAGAAATTGTTGAATAAAAAACACACAAACATGCAGTCAATTGTATCAAACGGTGGGAATTAAGGACAAAGTAGATCAAGAAAACATCAGAATCAAAAACCCGCTATACTCTCACATACAGTTTCTATACTTGCATCTCTCGAACCAGGAAAAAAAAAAGGATTATGAATAGTACGGCTACAATCTTGAACCAAGACGAATTTATTTTGAATGGTACTAAAGAAAAATGAACGGAAAATGCAAAATGAAGACGAAAGGCGGCTGGACAGGGCGGCGGCAACGGTGGCGGCACGCCGCCCTGCCTAGGCTTTTTCTCGAGTGGTGACGGCTAGGGTTTTGTTATTTATGTGTGGCGCTGCGGAAACGATATAGAGCCTAGGGTGGCTCTGATACCATAAAAGAATGGTAAAACTGAATTGATTAATACTCAAGTTTGTCTTACAATATATAGAGATTATAAGAAACCCTAAAAGCCTAACCGAGCCCGTGGGCTCATACTAATAAACCCTAATAATAATATAGTCTAATAGTAACGTGTTTGAAATAAAAATTGTGAAGTTAAAAATTTCATAAACGTTACCGTGCAAATCCAACTACACCTTTTCATACAGCATCCACAGTGCGGACCCTTTGGATGGGTCTGCTACTTTGACGGCCGAGGCAAACCGAATGGACACTACAAGAATTGTGAGCAATAGAGGCGACTTGCAAAAAGTCGTCTCTATTGCTCTGACTATGACCAGGACCGTTAGATCATTTTGTATATGTTGGTTGGTTTTATTGTTAGTTTGATAAAAATAGGTAGAGATATATATGTTGGTTGGTTTTAATGTTGATACTTGGGCATTTTGTGTATGTTGATTGGTTTTATTGTTAGTTTGATAAAGATTGGTAGAGATATATATGTTGGTTGATTTTATTGTTAGTTTGTATATGTTGGTTGGTTTAATGTTGATAACTGGGCATTTTGTATATGTTGATACCTGGGCATTTTAAATATGTTGGCAAATGTTATTATGAATTTTTTTTAAAGTTCTTTCATTTCAATAAAAAGGGGCAAATTACATAAGAATGGCAGGTAGGCGGGCAACAAGCTGCGCCGCCACCCCCTTCTGGATATAGATCAAATACAAATAGTTTTTTGGTAAGAACTGTGAGAATCAAAGGGGTAAAAAAAATTTATTTTTTTTTAGATTTTTTTTCCCACGTGCTTAAACATTCTTTCTAGATGAATAATACAAAAAAAAATTAAAATTTTTTTAGTGTAATTACGTCATTAAGGTAAATACATTAGTTTACACTAGAGTAATTATGTAATTACTTTACACGTAATTACTCTACACCAATTTTTATTTTATTTTTTAGTTTTTAATACTATAATACATGTTTAACAATATGGAAAAAAAAATTTGAAAAAAAAATAAAAAAAAAATACCCTCCTTTGATTCTCACAGTTCTTACCAAAAAAACTATTTGTACCCGATCTTTTCCCTATATGTTTGATGGGATGTTAATTAATATATATGGTTAACTTTGATATTTTGTAGAGTTATTTCAAAGAGATGTTCAAGAACCCGGAATTTCGAGCCGAACTCAAAACCTTTTTAAATGAAGAAATTGATGTTTGATAGCGGTGATGATGAAAACAGTGATGAGAGAAGCGAGGATTATGGTAGCAGTGATAATCTTGATTTGATATAGTTATGTTGTAAAATGATTGTGTTAGGATGATTGTAATCATGTTATGTTTAATTATGTGATATATGTTATTGTGGTTTGTCGTAACCCAAAAAATAGCAGGTTTGAAACAAGAAAGAAAAAGATGGAAAAATTGGCAAAATTTGAAAAAAAAAAACAACCAATAGAGGCGACAAATGTCGCCTCTATTGCTCCAGGAGTATTAGTGACCAACAACAATAGAAGCGACTTTCAGTATTAGCGACGAAAACTATTAGAGGCGACTTTCAATAGCGGCGAAAATATGAGCAATAGCGACGAACTTTAGTGACAACAATATCGAGCAACAGAGACAACATAAGTCGCCTATATTGCTCAGTTTTCTTATAATGGGAGTAGCATTGGAGGGGTTGGTCCAGAGGGGTTTGGTTTTGTGCAGCAGACGATTTGGAATTAGACTTGGCGGGGGGCCACATACATACACACATACGATGGTTTTGTGCAGCAGACGATTTGGAATTAGACTTGGTGGGGGGCCACATACATACACACATACGATATTTTATTATCTATTTTGTGTGTAAAAGTGTGGTGTGATTTGGAGGTTTGGATGGTTTATGATTGTAGAAAAAAATGGGTTTGATATGGTTGTGATTTTAAATGATGTGTTACGGTGATGTTGCAGTTTGAAATTCTAAACGAAGCTTTGTATTATGGATGCTCTTATCCATGAAATTAGGGAAAATTATCAATAAAAACACGTTGATAAAAAACAAATAGCCACCGGTCCACAACGGGCTAATACATTAAATATTGGGCTAAATTATAGCAGGCAAAAAAGACAGTAAAAAATACAATGAGATCTATAAAAAAAATCAAAACAATACATGTGTAAAGCATGTACAAAATTTAGCCGACGGCTAAAATCTAGTCCACCCTTTTTGGCCGTCACCTAGAAAAGCACAAGCTAAATATTAGCCATTAAGAAAAGCGCCGCTAAATTTAACCACAATTTTATTAATTTACGTAAGAATTAAAAGTCCATGTTAATTTATTTCATTAATTTCCCAATTATTGGGAAAATTGTGGATATATCATATATATGTTGATGATGCCATCATGATAGATGTGTGTATGCATTATAAGATGATAATGAAACATCATACGTATGAATTCACATGAAAAAAGGCAACACATGATTAGATTGAGACATTGAAGCAGAAAACTTTGTCCTCTGTCAGTTTATCTAAACCGATAGAATGGATGCTTATGCATGCGTACATGTGGTCTTCCAGGAATATCGTAAGATGATGATTCATATGTGTGAGAGTTAAAGAGACAAACAACATAGAAGAGTACCTGGTACAAGAATATTATTTGTAAAACGTTTGTAACCCTGGCGGCATGCACATCTGCAACTTACACATGCCTCTTTGGCCATATATGTTGTACAAAATTGGGGATATTTATCTCCAAATGAATTTAACAAGATGTTAAAACAAAATAGGTTGTAATGTTTGAATTTGGTGTAGAAAATACATAACTTAGATTTTATATATGCCCATTGTTGATCTTTTGGTGGGAACTTCGTTGTTATCGAAGGATGACTTACACGAGCTTGGTTCCTACCAACGACTCTTTCACCAACAATTAACGGAGAACTCAAGTATAAAACTTAGATGATTTCGTCTTAGGCTTTTTAGTAGTTTGTCAAGGGTAATAATGTAATATATTGCCGACGGATTCCGGCAATAGTCCGTCAAAATTATGAAGATTAGCCTTCACTAAATAGTTTGTAAGTTTGTTGGAATTGATGGTCTATACCATATAAAAAGGGAAAATCATCAAAAGAGCCACATCTCTTCTTTTGGGAGAATCGGCTCACGATTTCCAAGGTATCTAAGGCCTCTCCAAGAGGCTTCGGCCCAAAAGCCAACCGTTAAGCGACACGTGTCATTATTAATGGGACACCATGTAATCTAAGGGGAGGCGTTATCCGTATCTCACACTTATATTCAAAGATGATGATTAGAAAAAGCTTTAAAAAAAGGAAGTAGGAATTAAATACTACTTATAATAAAACTTAATAACTCCAGAATTTATATCACCAACCATACAAAAAAGTTCGAAATAATTTTTCATTTAAGTAGTCAATTTCATTGCTTTCTTGAACGTTAATTCTAAATGATGGATACATTTAAAAAGAATAAAGTGTGCAGCCGAGTGAGCACATAAATCATTCTTCAAACCATAAAGAAAAATTAATTAGTAGGGTCAACGTAATCCATTATGAAGATCAAATAGACTCCATAAAGATAGATAGAGATGAAGTGATGATATGAGTTCAACCCTTAACTCTCATTTTTTTAACGTCAAATATTACTTCTACACTACTTTACACCAAATATTCTAAAACTACTCATGTCGCTCAGATTCGAACTTGAAACATCCACTTTAAGAGCTACCCAGATTCGAACTTGAGACATCATGTGGCTCTACAAGTGAGCTAATCCCACATTAACCTAAACACTCATTTTGTAACTTGTAATGATCATCAGGTTATTTGTAGCAAAATAAGGAATGTGAAGTTGTGGATAACGGATATAGTGAAATGCTTTAGTTGAGTTTTTCTTGGTTCTCTTGTAAACACACTCATTAAAATTGCAATGGTGGAGAATAGAATACATGTGATGCACAGGATAAGTCATAAGGGTCTATGGGGTCATGTATGTCCTACATCTATTATTTCTAAAATCATCCTATCTTTCAGTTTACAATTTAGCAGCTTGTCATGTCAAAATCAAAGATATTGTTTATTTGATGCACACTCACCAGTGGCGGATACAGAAATTATTTATACGGGGGGCACAGTAAAAATCGGCAAATAGCAAGCTAGACATTGTATATCATAAAATAATATGGTTCATTAAAAATGTTCAACTAATGTTAATAAAAAAAGAATTGTGTTTACCGGTCAAACTTGTCGAATCGGTTCAACTAGATTGAAACCCCAGATAATGTTATATTATAATTGCTTTAATTTATAAAAATAAAAACTAAAATTAGTACCTTAAAAAACTAGTGTACGGTCAGTTTTATAAAATACAAAGTAAGTTTATGTAAAATAATGAATACTAAAGATATCCAATATACAATTTTGAATTTGATTTGTGGGATAATATTGCGACCTACTAGGCTACTACAATTTGGGCCACATAATTTTTTATTTAAGCCTAAATATTGATTTATTCAAGAAAATGATTCTTGTTTGTTTTTGACTTTCTCCTGATATTTTATCATCTTCACCATCTTCTTCATTCTAACTTTTAACTTCTCAACCTTTATTACAGTGGCTACAGGAATTCAAACATCTTGTTTATAGCTTAAAATTAAACAAAATGTTGCCACTACTCCGATTTATAATTTTTTTGATTAAGATAAACTTTTCCTTTGAACACTTGGGCTGCCATTCAAGCATACAAGTAAAGAGGTTGGAGTGAGTGGACGGTGGGCACTAGCCCACCCTCCTAACACTGTGCATCCGCCCCTGACACTCACCATAGGTTGTTTACACCTAAAGATCCTATAAGTTATCCAACATACAATTAGCAAGTTTGTTTTGCTTACTTAGGTTGCACTTTTGGCTTTGGGTGTCTTTAAAAAAACATTGCATTTTTCCTTCCTAGCTTTAGAGTTTCAATTTTTGTAATGAGTTAATTGTCAATTTAGTCTCTAAGGTTTGTCAAAAATTGCTACTTTCATTCAAATCTTTTTTTTGGTCAATTTAGTCCCGGTGGTTCTTGTTAGTCCACACTCCACAGGGACTAAAATGACAAAAAAAAAAATGAAACCACAGGGACTAAATTGACAAAAAAAAAGATTTGGATGAAAGTTGTATTTTTTTGACAAACCTCAAGGACTAAATTAGCAATTAACTCTTTTGTAATTTAAGTTTAAAGTTTCAACCTTTGACAATTTAACTCATTTGATTAATTTGATTTTTCATAACTCAAGAGTTTTCCTCTTTTGCAGTTTAATCACTTTAATTTCTTTACTTTTAACCCAAAGTTTTTCATCTTTTACAATTTAGCCCCAACATTTTTTTACTTTCAACTGTGGTCCCTCATACTTTTCATCTTTTGCAAGTTTTTCGCTTTACGTTTCGTTCAACGTATTTCATCTATTTTTTTTCCGATTGACATGCCTGTCGTTGAGCATCTATTTTCCCCGTTTGATAGGTTCGTTGCAACTTATGGGTCTTAGATCAACTTGGTTATTATTTTCTACGTTTTACACGCAAACGCTTGCAGACAAAATACTAGTTATCCTATATTTAATATAACTTTTGTAGTTATATTAAACAAGTAATCCTCACGTTTTCTATATAATTAGTTAAAATTGGCAATGATCATTGCGATGATAAGAACAGAAGAGTAATAGCCAAAATCATCCATGAGGTTTGGCCATATTTGTCACATCAGTCCAAAATAGTTTTTTTTTACATCTGAGTCCTTCAAGTTTACGCTTTGTTGCCAAAATCGTCCTTGACACTAATTCAGTTAAATTATCTCATTAAGTTGATAGGGTACTTCTGACATTTTACCTAGGAAATCGATGGCAATTTGTATACTTTATTTATTTTAAATTTTATTTCTTTTTTAGCCTGCAAATTTTTTTTAATATTAAATAATTTTTATTAAACATAATCGTGAAATATTACATCAAGATAGCGGGCAGACAGGCAAATAAAAAAGAAAATCTTTAACTCTCTCCCCTGCATCTCCCTTCAAAGTTCAAACCACCACCACTACTATCACCATTCCACTATCAACCACCACGACACCACATCAACCACCACCGCCGTGCCATCTCTTCCCTAAATCCACCACCATTGCAGCAACACCTCCTCCCTAAACCAACCGCTGCCACCGAACAGAACCAAACCCAAAATAAAACCGACTCATCGAACAGAACCGTAACCACCTCCACCCATGACCCGATTGTGTTGGTGGTTCTTTGAGGGTGAAGATTGAAGCTTATGATGGTAGTGTTGTTGTACCAGAGAGAGAAAACGGGAGGGGAGATGTGCTCATTTATGTGACGGGTGAGGTAGTTGTAGTGGTGGTTGGTGGTTGTGTAAGGGTGAAGGGTGAAGGTTAAAGGTTATGGTGGTGGCGGTGGTGGGTGGTCTAAAGAAAGAAGAAGAGGGAGATCGAGAGTGTGTGAAGGGTTGGGGTAAGAAGGTGGGGTGGTCTAGAGGTAGAAGAAGATGGGGAAGTAGGTCCAACTTATTAAAAAAATAAATGGATAGGCAAAAAGACATAATACCCCTTAACTTAACGAGATAATTTAACTGGGTTGGTGTCAGGGACGATTTTGGCAACAAAACGTAAATCTGAAGGACCCAGATGTAAAAAAAAACTATTTTGGACTGATGTGGCAAAAATGGTCAAACCTCAAGGATGATTTTGACTATTAACTCATAACATAATTAAACAGTCTGGATTAATTAGTATAGTCCCTAAAGGACGTTAACCTGGATCAAAAAAATTCATTTTAAACGGTTCTAAACATAAATTCTAAACGAACATAGATTTTTTTTTATTTTTTTTATATTTTTTAAGAAAGAAAAAAAGTGTTCACGATAAGACTAGAACCCTTAACGAGCAACACATTTCCAACACATGCTAGGCTACAAGCCCTATGATACCCACTTAGTTTCATTTTTAGACTACAGGGAAGGGGGGGAAGAGAGGGGTGAAGCGTCATATGGCACTTGTGGGACTCGTGTGTGTGTTTGTGTGGGGGGGGGGGGATTGTGGGGAGTGGAAGGGGGTGGGGGTGGAAGGGTTGAAGAAAATAATATTATATTGGGTTAAAGTTAAAAAAGAAAAGAAAATAAATCGGCCAATAAGCCTTCTCCACGTGGCTTCCTCCTCCCCCCACGCCGGTGATTTCTTCCCCGCCCTCTTCCACGCCACCGAGGTGCGGTATTCCCGCCCTTGAAACCCCTCCCCGCCCTCACCTTCCCGCCCGCTCCGTCCACTCTTAGCATTACAATTACACTATAATAATTTTCAAACTCTTTGAACAGTAATTATGGCAAAATTGTAATTAATTTGTTATTTTTGTCCCTTTATCAAACCATTACTCCATATTTATTTCTCAGGTTCTTATCTCTCTTCAGATCATTGCTTCTT
Organism: Ambrosia x helenae; assembly: GCA_030844895.1. Lineage (NCBI taxonomy): Eukaryota > Viridiplantae > Streptophyta > Magnoliopsida > Asterales > Asteraceae > Ambrosia > Ambrosia x helenae. The sequence continues at coordinate 46,436 of JAUTDX010002442.1, read as the reverse complement.
GCTTTATTTTGTTTCTTCTCCTCCCTCTTACTTCCTTACCACCGCCATACAGCTGCCATACCCACCGCCATACCCATTCATAATAAACCCAAATCTAGACAAAACAGATCATCTAAGCTTGTAATTCAGGTTACAACGGTCATTTGTTGCTACGCTTCTTGGCTTCGCTATAAAGAATAACCCCAATCACTGTGAGTGTGTATCCAGCCATGCCGGTTACAGAAACAGGATTTTTAAAGATCAGTATTGAAACAACCACTGCTACCGCCCCCTTTGCGTTTCCCAGCACCTGAAAATCGATCATTAAACATTTCAACAACGATAATGGAACTGTGTTGGCGGCTAGGGTTTAATTCATACGAAGATGCCAGGTTCATTACGTACACGTCCGGTTAGCGGGCTGCATGTAAGTCTTTCGTTGCTTCTTAGGTCTTTCATGTTGTTTCATGTTGCAACCTTGAAGATCCTTTGATATCAGAGTAGTAACTTTCTAAACATATGGTTGATTGTTTCTTTTATTGATCAAATTATTATTATTATTATTATTTTGTTGCGTATCGTACTCAGTTACTTATGTGGCACGAGATACTTAGAGATAGGATATTAAGGTGCAATTAAAGTGAAATTGATGTAGAATCGAAGTCTATTTTCGGGTGAACTACATATAGCTACTAAAACACAGTCATTGACCTGCATATTAGGGTTTTAATTTATGATAAAGGTTAATTAGGATAGGGAAAAGTAATTTGATAGATTAAACAACAGGAAATAGTCACAGTTGCTTTTTCGGGGATTTACATAACGCTACTAGAACATACGAATAATATTGACTGGTGACTTGTGAAACAGGAAATCTGAATTGCAGCAAATTTACCTCAGAAAGAGATTGGGAAGTACATCAAGATTCTTGGAGAAGCTTTGCAGTTAAGTCAGCCGTTAAACAGCAACTCCATCTCGGTGCATATGCCTAGATTCTGCACTCTTCTCCAGCTTAACAAGTCTGCGCAGGTACTATTTCGATTGTGTGTGTGTGTGGAGGTTTGATCGGGACATGGCAATATATTGTTCCTAATCGTTCTTTCTTTTTAAAGCGGTTGTGCTTTCAATTTCTGTTCTAATAATTTTTTTTTTGTTATCCGTTACATATAATTTTCAAACTCTTTGAACAGTAATTATGGCAAAATTGTAATTAATTTGTTATTTTTGTCCCTTTATCAAACCATTACTCCATATTTATTTCTCAGGTTCTTATCTCTCTTCAGATCATTGCTTCTTGCTTTATTTTGTTTCTTCTCCTCCCTCTTACTTCCTTACCACCGCCATACAGCTGCCATACCCACCGCCATACCCATTCATAATAAACCCAAATCTAGACAAAACAGATCATCTAAGCTTGTAATTCAGGTTACAACGGTCATTTGTTGCTACGCTTCTTGGCTTCGCTATAAAGAATAACCCCAATCACTGTGAGTGTGTCATTTGTACAGAAATCATCCATCAGGGAGAGAGAGCGAGCAGGAAGAGAGAGATGGGGGAGAGAGAGAGTGAAAGGTTTAAAAGGAGAGGGTTTCACCGATTCAAGAAGACATCATCATAATCTTCTAGGTTTTTAAACAAAGATAAACACAAAGACAGAGACTGAGGTCGGCGGTGAGTCGAGTCGTCGAGAAGGAAACACCCGCACCCATGCACTTCCCCCCAGAATAGTAAGTTTCTGTGTCCTATTGGCTGATTTAGAAAATTAACGATAACGTTTTGCTTTCATTAACAATTACATTTTGGATTGCTGTTCACAGATTTCTTCTTCACAAGAACCCTAGGTATTATCTCACCCTCCACCGTATTCCACTGTATTCTTCACCTTCCACCATATTCCTCTTCAGAATAAGTTTTTGTTTGCATCAGATCTCGCATCGTGTGTAGTAAATGTCCGGTTAGCTTTAGGGTTTAGTTTTTGGGTTTAGTTTAGCTTTTAGGGTTAGTTTTTTTTAGTTTAGTTTGTAAGGTTTAGGTTTTTGGGGGTGGGTGGGGGTGGGTAGGGTGGGTTTAGGTTTTTGGGTAGGGGGTTAGGTTTTTTGGTGGGGGTTAGGTTTTTGGTTGTGACGGATGGGGCTTAGGTTTTTGGTAGGTGGTGGGGGACGCACGATCTTTAACGTCCACCAAACCCTCAACGCAACAGGAACTCCCGCCGCGAAGCGCGGGTAATAAAATCCTAGTTTGTACTAAAAAGACACACTTTCAAAACCAAGTACCGAATATTAACTAACCTCTAAACTTACGGGCATCATAGATAACATATAATATTGCATTTTGCCATTAAAATTACTTTTTAGAAGTGAAGTATTTTTCTCTTCTAATGTCCCAAATCATAATTATTAATTAGTGATAATTTGAAAAAAAAAAACAAAATTAGCTTAATATAGTGAACTTTTTTTGTAACCGGCATGGCTGGATACACACTCATAGTGATTGGGGTTATTCTTTATAGCGAAGCCAAGAAGCGTAGCAACAAATGACCGTTGTAACCTGAATTACAAGCTTAGATGATCTGTTTTGTCTAGATTTGGGTTTATTATGAATGGGTATGGCGGTGGGTATGGCAGCTGTATGGCGGTGGTAAGGAAGTAAGAGGGAGGAGAAGAAACAAAATAAAGCAAGAAGCAATGATCTGAAGAGAGATAAGAACCTGAGAAATAAATATGGAGTAATGGTTTGATAAAGGGACAAAAATAACAAATTAATTACAATTTTGCCATAATTACTGTTCAAAGACACAGGCGGCGTTGCTGGTGCCACCACCTCTAAAACCCCCTTTTGATGATGTTATTGCTTTTTAATTATAAAAAAAACAATTTTTTTCTTTGAAAAAAATTACAAATGTAAAATACATGTTTGTAATCATTTTGAGCCAAAAAAATAAAAAAAAACGCCAATGGGATTTTTTAAAAAAAAAATAAACAAAGTTGCTAAAAACATAGGTAAATAGCTGAAAACATATGTTTTTTTAGCAACTTTGTTTATTTTTTTTAAAAAAATCCCATCGGCGCTTTTGTTATTTTTTTTGCCCAAAATGCTTAAAAACATGTATTAAACTCTTTTTTATTAAAACAATGTTGGAGGTTTGTAAACACATGAGTGATTTTAACCCGTGTGTCCTGTTTGACCCCTTTTGTCGGTTAAGCCTTTTAGTTTTACCTGTTAGCAATAAAGGATGACCCATGTGTCAACATTTCCCCCTTCGTGTGTGTGTGTGTTAATATTGGCTTACAATGTAAAATATCCATTGATCTAGGGGAATCACAACCAATGAAGTGGGCAATGAGGTTACGCGTTGTTCTACATCTTGCAGAAGCTCTTGAATATTGTACAAGTAAAGGTCGTGCTCTTTATCATGACCTCAACGCTTATCGTGTCTTGTTTGATGAGGTAAAGTTTTGATTTTTTTTTTTTCTAAAATATTGTTAGATCCCTTTATTTATGCATTGTAGGAAGCAAACATGGAAAATTATAACTACCTTGCTATATCCATGGCAAATTTCATAGCTGTTATTGGCTTTAGTGACCCTTTCCGCCTTAAAAATAGACGAAGATCGCCCCGAAATATACACAAACTGTCTTATATGAATGTAGATTATGCGTGTTACTACGTTTTTAAAACGAAAACCTTAAATGAAAAGAATGCCAAATTAAAAAGTTAAACTGAAGAGTAATGGCCATGGTTTGTAACCTTTCGCTTCAAGAACTTGATTTTACAGAGTGTGTGGATATTACTAAGGTAAATCGTCTACGAATATTAAACGTTTTCTTGATTCATGATGAAAAAATTTTATTTACTTTTGTTGGAATGTTACAGGGTACCTTCACCATAGCTTCATGGCGTGGAACGAAAGTGGCAGTTAAAAAACTTGGAGATGAGCTTTTTACTGATAAGGAAAAAGTGTGGGTTGTTTGATTCCTAACAATTTGTTATTTAACAGTTTTCATATATGATACGCTATTAACTTTTATAATTCCCGGGTTATTAGCAGGAGGGCTTTTAGGGATGAACTCGAATTGCTTCAGAAGATACGCCATCCAAATGTGGTTCAGTTCCTTGGTGCTGTAACTCAAAGTAGTCCGATGATGATAGTGACAGAGTATTTACCAAAGGTTACAAACCATGGCCATTACTCTTCAGTTTAACTTTTTAATTTGGCATTCTTTTCATTTAAGGTTTTCGTTTTAAAAACGTAGTAACACGCATAATCTACATTCATATAAGACAGTTTTGTGTATATTTCGGGGCGATCTTCGTCTATTTTTAAGGCGGAAAGGGTCACTAAAGCCAATAACAGCTATGAAATTTGCCATGGATATAGCAAGGTAGTTATAATTTTCCATGTTTGCTATAATAAATACTGATTATGTAGCTTCAATTTGTTTCTGTCAAATTATCAGTTTACTTTTCAATACATCAATGGTTTCTAGATAGAATTAGAACTGAAGCCACAAGTCTGATATTCTGTTATTTTGGTAGGGGAATGAAGCCACAAGTCTCATACAATCAAGCCTTCAAGAAGCCAATGTGCTTAAGTTGCCTTTACATTAACTCCATAGTGTAGGTGGTGTCTTACTGGTACCCTCTTCGTGTAACCTCCCACTCCACAATTATTTTTTGAGATTCATTTCATTTACATGAACTGGAATTCATTTTTGCAAAACAATTTGGAAGGCACGTTAAGCCTTTGTGTTTTTAAACTATTAAGCATGTATGCAGTCTTAATGTTTGGCAGTTACCATAGTAACAAATTTGTCAACCAAATCACCGTCGCAACGCGGCGGATTGTGCCACTAGTTTTAATAATTCACTAGAGTGGTGTGAATAACTATTAATACCGATCTAACTAAATCGAAACCAGTTGTGTTTTCATTGTTCGATTTTATTGTTGGTTTAGTGGTGGCCAGTGATTTAGAACTTAAAACTAATTGTGTAAACAGAACCAGCCATTCAGTATTTTTCTATTTGTGGTCTTCATTTTTGGAACACACACATGTATTTGGATCATATCCTTGTAACATTCTAAGAATTTTAATACAATTGAAAATGACTGGAATACCCTTTTAGTGAAAAGGAAATTACGATGTGGACCTTCTACTGTTCAAAAGAGCGCTGCGTTTAATATATATTAATATATATAGAATTTTATGACTTTGAAAAATATATATATATAACCGATTCAGACCACTAAACCGAACCATCAAAACACTAAAGCTGGCCGGTCCAGCCAACCAAAACAATCAACCCAGTTTAGTTTGTTGTTCAGTATCCGTAATTAGCAGTTTGGCTGATAATTATAACAAAAACCGACTCAGTTCCAAAGTGAGGAAGTAAGTTTTATAAATTATAATATACAAACGTTTACAAATTAACACAACCCTACTCGTTTTTTACCATGACTAGAATAATTTCAATTTACAACTTAGGTGTACGATTATATCAAACAACCATGTTAAGTAGCAAAGGCAGCAGCTGCATCAGTTCTTGCATCCGACATGGGTGCAGATGTACGGGTTGAAACAGATACTAACCAGAAACTTTACGTAAGTAACATAACACAAACATGAAACTGTTTCAAACACATGAACCAAGTCACCGTACACACATACAAGTAGACACGAACACAACCTGTGTAACCCTGGTCTCTTAATTTTATTTTACTCATTTGCATATTGATACTCTAAAAACTATAAGTTAAAATTAAAAAATACAAATGTGTATAAAAACAATTATGTTTATATACTAAAACATGTTAGTTGTCTTATAAATTTTAGCATAAAATACCCAACCAGCTTAATGTATGACGGTGACATAACACATTTTCTTAAAAGTAACTATAAAAAATAAACATATAAACATGTGAACCTGAGAGTGAAAGGTTGGCCCGATCATGACCGTTTAGATAAATGCGTTTGTGGATTCAACTTGAAACTAACCCAAACCCGTCTAAGACTAAACCCAAATATATGAATTGTGAAATTAGAATCCACATGTTTGTGACCACAGTTTGGGTTTTTAATTAAAGTATCCTTAACAGGAAAACCATCAAGATATACAATGAACTGCATGAAGCAGCAGGTAAGTATTTTTATCTAGATATTCTAACCTCTAAAATAGTTTTTACATTACAGTCTCTCATTTCAAAACTTTTGTGGGTCAAGTTGATATATAATGAAAGAATGAGATACATCATACACACACTGAAACACACAAAATTTATCTAAGGCTTTGTCGTAGAATTTAAGAATGAAAGGGTATCCTTCCGAAGATTAAGTTCGTGCACCTGTTACTCGTCTTCATCGGTTGGCAAAGTAGGGCTGGTTGCACAGCTTTCCATTTGATGAAGTTCTAACATCTTCTTTTCAGGGTTACAGAGCCCTGCAACATCAAATATTTTGTTATACAAATACTAGGTTCTGTGTCACATGTTCATAGAGTACAATGAGTTTGTTTTATAGAGGATATAAAAGGTGAAAGAATACTAACCGGAACACTTGGGGATGTCCCACACAGCAATGGAAGTAGTGGTACATTCAGGTTGACAAAGTTGACGATTGTCCTCATGATTGACATTCATTGCAAGCATCCACGCACCAATAGTAACATCCTCATTGCTGAACATCCGGAAACTGGAGATGCAATATCATAGAAGTAACAAAATTAGTGACAGATCAAAATATACATACCACAAATATCTGTTTTGGAATATGAGTAAAATTGTATATTTTTCAGATCTCTACGATGGAATAACGATGGACAAAAATTGTTGCAACAGTGCCCTAAGGTGGGAAAAAACTTGCCTGTCGTTTCTTAGAGCAACCAAGCTTGCAACAACGTCTGCAGAAAGAGCATATATTGGACCATAAGCATGGAGAAAGTACTCTTTCCCAAGCATATACCCTAGAGGTTCATACCTGCATATATCAGTATAGTTAGTTAATAACATTACTGCACAAGTTCAATTAAAGAGACAAATATTAGGAATCCTAATTGACAAAACGCAGATTGCCAGTGACTTAGCCTAGATAATATGAATTTAAGATCAGCATTTGGGTCATATAACAGCCATAGGGAGTACCATGACATACATATGATATCCATACATAATATACTCGCACATGAGAAGCTTTGGAAGACTAACCATTTGAGTTTTGGGTCGGTGAACACAGGACCCTTCTTCATGCATCCAAGATAAGTCTGTGAGTGTGAACGTTCTTTAGCCAGGAGCAGCGAGAGACGATCTAGAATCAAGTGAACAACAAGATGTGTACAGTTGCAATAAGAAATTAAAGAAAAAATAATTGAGATACAACCTATATGAGAAGAATTAAAAGAGTAATCAGCTTCTTCAATCATTGCACTTTTTCTAGTTGCCAACAAACCATCTTTTTTTACAAAAACGTCATGGATTTGACCAAAAACACCAAACATGTTTGTTTGCATGTGCATTTGGATCTTCACTTATTCTTGCAAATGGTAGTGGTTTTTACACTTTAACCTTTCTTTAGAAGGCAAAATAAAAACTGGTATTAATTTGGATCTAGGAGATCTGGTGATAAGTCGTTTAACTAGGTAATTTTAAGAATGATGGTTACTTTGCAATGAAAAAACACATGAAATTAAGGAGGACGATCAATCACTAATTAAATGCTAAAAATTCAGAGCACACAAAGTACAATCAGCTTTGTAAATATAGTCACCTGGCCTTAAATATATGTCATCGTCAGCTTTAACATAAAACTCCGAATCATAGAGTGCATAGGCAGCTTTGAAGAAGGCCAGCCTAAAATAGACACACAAAGTAGTACGACTGTCAGTAAGTGAGCACCACTTCCTAATTTACTTAGCTCATTGACACTAACGTTTTGTATGGAAGCTTACTATACTCCTCAACGATATCCAACATCAAGAAGTCGTCATATTCCTCCACCTCTTTCCTAAGTTCTGCCATCTTTGATGCATCACCAGTTTTGCCAATAATAAACCTGAAAGCTAAGCCTGTGGCCTCTTCCAATCTGCACACGGTGAACATCATAATTAGGGCTGCAGGTAAGCAGAGACAAGAACAAAACTTGATGAGCTTAATAGCTCAAAAAACGCTCGATCGGATCTCCGGAGAGCTTTAAAGTATCAAACAGATTATGTATGAACTATGATAAAGCAAAGATCAAATATGAGCTTTATCAACATACTGATAATCTGATAGGCTATAACTAGTAAGTAGTAACTACGCTTTAGAAGTTTGGATTTATGTTCTTATAAACTAGAGTCCATTAGAACTTAGAAGTATACTCAATAAAGCAATAAAGCAAGCTCGATTAGAGGTAAAAGCTTTTAAGTAAAGTACCAATCAGATCATGTATGATAAAGCCATGCTCAATTTAAGTTTACCTATTTAAAAGTTTTAAATTAAAACTATACAGCATACATTAACATATTCATAGGCCTATGAATACACTATAGAGTATAGAAGTTCAGATTTAAGTTCTTATAAACTAGAAAGTAGAAACTGACTTAAATTTAAAACTATACAGCATACATTAACATATTCACAGGCTTATAACTAAATACACTATACAAGTTCATATTCAAGTTCTTATAAACTTGAAACCGACCTAAATTTAAAAGTTAAAACTATACAGCATACGTTAACATATTCATACGCTATAGAAGTTCAGATCTAAGTTCTTAATTCTTATAAACTAGAAATTGACTAATTCACAGCCCTAGCTAGAAACCAGTTACTCCCACAATCACTCCTGATTCGAGCTTGGCTTTAAAATGCGCGCATTGGACTGATGCGGCCTCTTATGCAGTTGACCAATATTTGAACAAATTAGAATATCGATTGAACAAATCTCACTAGAGTTGATGATAATATCTTATATTTTAGTGTTTAAAGTTTGACAAAATAAAGCATTAGCTATGAATAAATTTCTATTCTTTTTAATAAAGAGTGGCCAACATGCGTGATAGATGCATGCACTTCGCTCATTGCGCATCACGCATCGGCTTTTGCGATCTAAACGCATCAGATTGTTGCGCACTTTTTAAAACCAAGGATCCAAGTCCATTACAAGTATACTGAATAAAGCAAGCTCGATTAGAGGTCCAAAACACATATTCATACATTAACATATAGAAGTTGACGTGGTTTAACCCGTAATCGATTGGCCAAAGAAAACAGATGGAAACCAAATTAGAAATATAGAGGGATAATCAGACCGATTTCATAGTTTCATTCTTAACAATTTAACAAAACAAGAATGCCTTATATAGGCATACAAACATGAAGGAAACATGCACATGTCACATGACCTAACTCTAATGAAAACATGGACCTATTACTATTCCTAATTTAAGGCAGTATCACAAGTTCAAATATTAGTTCTTATAAACTAGAAATTCACTCACTCATTTCGCAATCACTCGAGATCCGATCTACTAACACAAATCAATCACATAACACTTAATTATTCAATTCAATTTAATCCAATTCAATCCAATTCAATTCAATCCAAAACACAACCACAAAACAAAATTTGAATACCTCTTCAACCCTTGATGATCAGAAGGAAACCAAGTCTTGCGCAACGATTTCCGCCTCCCAACCGATGCAAACCCGGTCTGAATGCCAACAAATCCCATAACCTTATGCCGTTTCCGATCTGCATCACTTCCTTTAGTAGACTCACTGCCAGTTTTATCCCAAACAACAGACACTGAAACAGGTTTGGTGTGCTTGCATTTGGTTTGTCCTTGTGAAACAGAGATGATGAATAATAATAGAGCGGAAATGGAGATTATTATGCATAGAGTTAGTAAGATTGATCTGTTGGGGATGCTTGATTGAGAGCGAGCTTGGAAGAACCTTTTAGGCATTGGCATTTGGTTTATTGTTGGTTGGTTGGTTATTGTTGGTTGTTGATTGTTGGTTGATTGTTGATCTAGGGTTTATGAGTGTGATGTGGGTTACGGTTATGAGTTATGACTTGTGGAGATTTGTTTTTTTTTTGGTGATGAAGTTTGTTTGATTATTATTAGTTATAGATTTTAGATTTGGATGAGTTGAGTTAATTAAGTTATTGGGAGAAAACAAATCACTACTAGTCTACTTGTACCGTTGTTGTATAAGACCATAGGGTGTGGTTTAGGCCCATCATCCATGCCTTGCCTCCACCTCAGCTGCCACGTCAGCGTGGGGTAGGAGCATCCATGAGATGATGGTTCAAGGGGTGTGGAGAGAGGCTCATCATCATTTAATGTTTTTCCTTTTTTTTGTTTTTTTAATTAAAAAATATTAATGTTACAATAAAAAAGTCAATATTCTAAATTAATATTAAAAAGAAAATATTACATTAAACCGTTACAAATAATTTAAAAAAAAAACATAACTAAAATTACAAATAATTAAAAATATTAAAGTAACCTACTCGACATAAAAAAAATTACAAATAATCTACTCTTGCCCGTTGTTCCAAATATATTTAACCAAGTCCGCTTGAAGATTGCGGTGTGTGTACTCGTTTTGTAACGAGAACTCATTTAAATCTTGTTGATGTGGGTTGACTGGAACCGTATTCTCGGCGGGGCATTCTCGTCATACACACAAATGGCGGCGCCTTCGTCTTCGATTATCATGTTATGCAAGAGGATACAAGCATACATACAGTAACGCATTTTTTTAGGGGTGAACATACGTGCCGGGTGTGCAATGATGTGCCATCTTGCTTGTAGAACACCAAATAATCGTTCAATGTCCTTTCTTGCCGCCTCTTGATACTTGGCAAATTTCTTTCTTTTTTCATCGTGAGGGTGGTGAATACTTTTAACGATCGTCGAGTAAGATGGGTAGATTCCATCAGCAAGATAGTAACCGCGCCTATACTCCACACCCGATACTGTAAAGCTGGTATCCGGACCGGTTCCTTTTATGACATCGTCAAAAATCTCCGACTGGTTAATAACATTAATGTCGTTGTTCGAACCAGGAACGCCAAAGAAAGCATGCCAAACCCATAAATCTTGTGAACACACCGCCTCCAAGATTATTGAAGGATATTCTTGATCTCCTCGTTTGAACATTCCGCGCCATGCTACCGGACAGTTTTTCCAAGGCCAATGGTAGCAATCAATGCTTCCGAGCATTCCTGGAAAACCATGTTGTTGGTGGTGAAACTGATACAATTGTTGGACCTCACTGGAGTTTGGTTTTCGCAAATATTTCTTGCTGTAAAGCTTCACCACACACTTGCTAAACTTGTATAGACACTCTCGTGAAGTTCTTTCCGACATTTTTAAATACTCGTTCCAGGAATCCGCCGCAGTCCCGTACGCTAGTTGCCGAAGTGCCGCCGTGCATTTTTGTAGGGTGGTGAACCCTCTTTTGTTTCTAGCATCGTATCGTAAGGTAAAAAATGGCTCGAAGTTAGCCATATCATCGGCTATACGCAAGAACAATCTTCTACTCATTCGGAACCTATGCCTAAATAGTTCCGCCGAGTATAAGGGTTCGTCGGCAAAATAATCGGCCACCAATCTATCATGGGCACCTACACATATTTACAAAAATATTAACACAATAAAAATCTACAATATATTTACAAAAAAATATATATAATACACACAATAAAAATCTACTATATTTAAAAAAAATATATATATAATACACACAATAAAAATCTACACTATATTTAAAAAATATATATATAATACACATAAATAAAAAAAAATATAAAACTTACCCTCACGGTCTCTATTTATAACCGCTTTCCTAGTTCGAGGTGCGGAATCGACTTCGTCTCCTTGTTCCTCGGCAATAATCTGCGCCGCTTGCCCCACGATGTTTATAACAAAATTTACGACTTCGTTTGTAGATGATGAACCCGAAGAAGACGAAGACGTCAAAGAAGATGATAGCGACATGGTTGTTTGAGGGTTTGAATTTTTTTATAAATAATTGTTGGTTTAAATATAGTGAGAGTATTTGAGAGAGTTTTTATAAAAGTTGGGGTGAAAAAGGGTAGGGGTGTTTGGTTTAAATAGTTTGAAAAAAAAAAACTTTTTTTTTTTATAAAGAGCCGTTGCCCAACGTTCCATGCCACGTGGCCATTTCTCATTCGGCGGCACCAACGGCAATATTCTGCCGAGTATGCCGCTCCACACCCTATGCCGGACCAAGGGGGCGGTGTAGCATGGCCCGGCAAATCCTTGCCTTGCCTATGCTGCCCCCCACACCATATGGTCTAAGAGAATTCACAATGGTTGGTTGTACTGTACAAGTTGAGATATAGACATAGATGTATAACATGTTTGATAGTGACGTGTATGTGGTTAGAATAAAGTGAATGGTTAATATTGTAGTAAGTCGGTTGGTTTGAGATTTATGTGGTTTGGTTAACGGTTTGATTTTGTATAGGCGGACTAATGGATTGAAATGCGTACCGGTGGTTGGGTAGCCTGTTACGTTAAATTTTGTTCATATTGGAATATGTGTTTATATGTGTATGTATTATGTTTTTAAACCGTGTTTATTGTTTAAAGAAATTTATACAAACTAATGATTTCGAGAGTAAGAAAATAAAAGAGTTCAGTCCAACCCACCAAAATGCTAAAACCAACCAGTTTGTCCTTGTTATCAAATTGTATGTCGTTTGTTAAACATATAGTTAGCGATTTAAAGCATATTTTTTTTGTTTAAACTATAGTTAAATTAGACATTGAAGATCCTAGTTTAGAATATATATTTTTCTTGGAAACATTAAGAGTGAGTTTGTGTCTAATTTACTTATTCTTTAACTTTGAATATCTTTGATTTTGTTTATTAAACACAGAAAAAGGTTGTTGGGGTGGGGTGAGTGGGTGGGGGACAAGGAAGTAAAGCAATGTATGTACAACTAAATTCCTAAATATATGACTACATCCCTCTCTGTTTTTTTATCATATCTGGCAATTTAGAAACTGCAAGACTGTCTTAAAACTCTTCAAATGTACAACTTTTATCTATCAAATCTTGTGTGTGTCATTGGAAGTCTCATTCTATCATTGGCTGATTCTCGGATGGTTGGGTTCTTGAAGGTGCTTCTAGTTCCTCTGAGCTGTGTTTATATTTAAAAAAATGGGTTAGGATCAAATACACAGTGAAAGAAAAAGAGGAAGTCATAGGAAGGGTATCAAACGGACTCCGATTGATCTCATTCAAGTGGCATTGGAATCGTCTTATCGAACCCTACGACGTTAGTTTTTAGGTCTTCGTTTTTTGGGGTTTTAGCTTGTAGTTTTTAGAATATGCGTTATATCATTGTGTCTTTTATGTACCATTGTGTCTTTTTCTTATTTTCATCATTGTGTCATTTTTTCAATTCATTGTGTCTTTTTTCTTCAGCATTGTGTTATATTTTTTGTCACTGTGTTATATTTTGTGGCTCATTGTGTCATATTACATGATCTATTGTGTTGTTTGTATCCTTCTCACTCTTCTAATTTTTATAGCCTCTGTAGAATAACTCTAACCCTTAAAAAAATATCAACAGTTATTTTAGAACTAAAGAAAATGTGAAATTACTTTAAAAGGAAAGAACAAAAGAAAATAAAAGGATAACCAATCATGTGACATAACAAATGGTTGCAACTTAGGCTTGTGGTTGTGGTTGAGAATCAAATTGATTCTTTCCTATTTTTTAGTTATCAAAATAAAGTTGGTGACCCTTACCAAAATGAGTAGTCTTAAACCACTCACAATGCTGATTTTTTGAGGGATTGTTCATGGGTTTGTTTAAAAACAGAAATAGTATATTTATATAATTTCAACTATCAGTCATGGCCGCCATAAGTCTCAACTTAAAAAAATCACTACTAGCTGTTTCAACTTTTAACTCATTTTCTTTTAGTGGTCTCATACTAACTAAAAGTTAACTCAGTTAATTTTTACTGACGTGGACTACCACATAAGTAGCTCACATCAGCAAAACTTTGTCATATAAGCATTCCATGTCATCAAAAGTTTGACTCCTTTACCATATAAGCAGTCCACTTTTAGCAAAACCCTGACTTTTTGCCACATAAGCACTCCACATTAGCAAAATGTAACTAAGTTATCTTTATGGAATCGCTAAGGGAAAATAGGTTAAAAGTTGGAATTGTCAACAATGATGTTTTAAAGTTAAATTCAAAATCCAATATACCTGAACAATATAAAGCAAAAATCATTTTTTTCTCCAATCTGGTTGTCATGCGATATATTCTCAAGCCACATGATAATCAAACAATGGTTACCCTTTTATTTCATTTTCTTTTTTAATCCGAACTATTAAATTCATATATAATTCAATTTTTTCTAATAACTTTAACCATTTTTAACATAGTTTAGGATGTGACATGACTTGAGGGACTGAGTGGCCTTTGAAGTATGAAACAACTTCTTGTAGAGACGTGTGAAAGATGATGTGGGTGAAACCTAATTGAGTGGCATGACTTGAGGGACTGAATTGGCCTTTGAAGTATGAAACAACTTCTTGGAGAGACGTGTGAAAGATGATGTGGGTGAAACCCAATTGAGTGGCATGACTTGAGGGACTGAGTGGCCTTTGAAGTATGAAACTTCTTGTAGAGACGTGTGAAAGATGATGTGGGTGAAACCTAATTGATCAAGCACTATTCATCAAGTTCACTTATTAACATATAGGATAATTATTAATATATAAGATAATTGACCGGCCAAATTACACATATAACTTAGGAAAGCTTCATTTTTATCAATTATAGTACTACCATACAATGATCAATGCAAAACATCATATAGAGGAATTTGATACTGATTATAGACTGACACATACAATGAATGGTCTTGTATAACCGGAAAAAAACTAACCAAATATTTTAATGTACTTATCTAAATCGAACACATGTGGAGAATGAATAAAGAAAGAGTTAATACCCGACATTGGATGATGGATTCTTAGGGGGTGTAGTTGTCAATGAAGAACGCTGCTTTCTTGTTCTTAACATCGCGGATTTGATCTGCAAGAGAAATGTCTTCTTTCCTCGCACCTCTTTTCCAAAAGTCAACATCAAGTCGTTCCCAAGGTCTTTGATCTCGACTACTAAGTTGATCGTTTATGGACTTTTTCCTATGAATCTGTTGCACCCGACAAATCACACCAAGAGGTAAGAGAAACAGTCAAAAACTTCAAACACACACACACACACACACAAAAACTAAAATAGACAATGGGCCGGCCATATAGCTTGAGTGTGTTAAAAGTAACCCATGGCATAAACAAAGTGTTTATAACCTCCTAATTTCCTAAATTTCTTACACGCTGATTATTAACGAAGTCCAAAATATTAGACTAAAGATGTTTGCAAGTCAACCAAACCCATTTTGATTGGCAAAAAGGTTAACTATAAGATTGAGTGTGAGTGTGTAACAAATTATGACATATAATAGCCTAAAGCTAGAGACCTACACCAACATTAATATATGTGTGTTTTTTATGTAGTTTTGTCGATAAGATGATGTAAAACTAACCTATAATTTTCTTACAAATTTTTACCTTTGTTAGTCTCTCTTTAAGTTTGAGATCTTCAGCTGCAGCCAACTCCTGTTTTTCTTCTTTTGATTTCTTCTTAACTAACCCTTTTACTTTTGCCACCCGTTTCTTTAGAGTGAGCTTCACTTTCTCAGCTTTTGCTTTTGCTCGTCTCTCTGCTCGTATTTGTGCCATTTCTTTTGCTTTTGCAATGTCAGCAGCCCGTTGAATTCGTTGAAGATCAATCTCCTTTTCAATCTTGTCATAGCTGTCCCATTCTAGCTCTTGCTGACCATATCCGCCTTTCTTAGCAGCTTTTGCAATGCTTTCAGCCCATTTTGATATGAATCGTTCCTTGGACCTTTTCCACTTCAACCGCTCTTTCCATTTTTGTGTAATTGTTATACGTATTTTTGCCTTCGTTTGTTCGCTGCAGAGAAAAATATGTATACATGTCATATGAATACATCTTTGGAAAGTGTAGTTATTTGCAAAGGTGGCCAAAATGAGTCGGGCAGGTTGGAATGTTGGATAAAGTGTGAAACAAGTACGGTCAAAACAGGTAATTATTTGTATGTTGAAATGGGCAGGTTGGATTGACCTGAACCATTTTGTCCGAAATTTGTGAGCTATTGATGAACAATCAATGCGTCAAATATAATTAGAAATCTATATTATTTCAATGATATCCAGAAAAGGCTACTGACGGAAATACAAGTGAAAATCAATTAGAAATCCAATGCCCTAGGATATTTAGACAAAATGGCATTCTTCGACAATTACCTGTGGCTTTAGAGTTTTGCGTGTGGAAACTTAAAAATGTGAATGAAAAATCATACCTGAGACTGCGAGGACATTCAGACATTTTCTTTCTTACCTGAAAAGGCATCATAGTACAAGAAAACTAATTAGCGGCGTGTGTTTATGCATTCACATGGTTAATATGTGCAACAACTAAAATAAAACGCATAAACTATATTAGAAAGAAATAAAGTAATGCACATATGCATGTATGGTGCACAAGAAATGTTGGCAAGGTTGCATGTAATCATCTGTGACATGAAATAATCCATATTCCAAACAAATGAAATCATTACACCGACAGCCCCTTACTTGACTTCACACCTTGGGGTCTTTTAAAGCTTCTTTAGTTCTCTGGCTGATCAACTCACGAGTCTCTGCAAGACAACACACCTTAAACCAATTCAAACCCACCCAAACGAAATCATATTCACCCAACGATCCCTACATCCCAACAAGAAAAGGAAGGGAAACTGTGAAAGACAACACACCAGAATAGAATAAGAAAATACCTGGAGTATGTTTCTTGCCTTTGTTCCATGGTATTCTCCCTTTATTTGCTAATCCGATTTTTCGTCTTCTTTCTATTTCATTCTTATCCTTCTCTGACCTTTTTTCAAATACAAAGTTATTTAAATGGGTCTCGTTATCAGAAGGTTCCCTACTGGAATTAAGTTGATCTCTTAATTCAGAGATGTTTGATGCTTCCTCTGAACGAGGGTACCAGTGAAACGATTTGCATAATTGAAACCCTCTGAACGATCTAACAAATACCAATCCAGGAGACACATGGGAAACCAGGTGTGCTGTTTTCAGGCAAAGTCGACCACATTCCACAAAATGATAAAAAGATTGAGGTGAACAAGTGTTTGGGACCGGATTCTTGTTTGTACGAATAACGTATAAATTCCTGAAGAAAGATACAATCATGAACGATAGAATAACCGTCTTTAATGAACAAGTTACATGGTTTGCTCTAACGAGTAACTACTGAATAAATGCATTCTCACAATCAGACAATGTACTTGATACGACCCCTAAAATCCGTGTCGGAAAAATCGGGATTAATTGCCAATTAACTGGATCGGTAGCTTCCCCATTAAATTTCACCTAGTCGGACAATCAGCGAAATTTTGTTCAAAATCAGTCAATTTGGTAAATCTTTGATGTATTTGAAAAATTATACTTACTAATCCAATCCAATAATTTGAAAAAAATTATATACAAAATTTTGTGTGTGTATAAGTTACAAAAATTATATATAAAATTCCAATCCGATTAACTCCTATTAATCTTGCTTAACTGCTAGTAGGTACCCCATCATCGCCTGACTAGCGCCTAAAGATTTTTTCAAGCATGCCTAAAATAGATGTGCAAGAAATACGAATGCCTGGAATATAATGCTAATAAGCACCCATTCTGTTTTTACCCAATCCAATTCGGCAATTCCCAAAAACTTCCGAGTATCAAGCATCCTACATTTCTACTTTATTGGGGCCTTAGCTTTCCTAGACTTGTTTTTGCCTTAGCCTTAGCGTTACTAAACGTATAGATCTTTTTTCAGGGAGCATATAGGTACTTTTAAGGGGGTAATGCTACTTTTTCTTGTCTCCTAAGCAGATGATGTGTTAAAAAATCGGATATCGGTCAAGGACCGATATTTTTGAGATATAGGTTATCACGGTGAGATATCGGTAATATTTATATCATGCAAAATTTATATATATATATAGCAATTTAACACTAACAATTCGATACTCTCCTACCATTAACAAATAAAGCTTTTGCAACTTGCAAAACACTAACAATTGAAGCAAGTGGAATCTTATTAAGACTTAAAACACTAATATTTAACACTTACAATTAACAATTAAGACTTAAAAGCCAAAACACTAATAGCAGCAATAAGAAGAAAGACGAATGGAAGAACTAAGAAGAAAGGTATGAACATCGTGAATGTCGGTGATATATCGGTCAATATCACCGATAATATCAGTACCAATATTTGGTACCAATAACCGATGTATCGGCCGAGTTAACTGCATAGCTTGTCTCTCTAACATACTTTACATATAAATTTATGCTAGGGCAGTTAACTGCTATTTTTATTAGTACTAGTGTATGGTTGTTGCTTTGACTCTCTTAACCACAATTTATGTTATCTAGATTACTATAGCATACACGTTAAAGACACGATTTTTCAATAGGGGGCCTCAAATCTCAATAGGAGCAATCTATCTATATCCCTTGGTGTAAATAACAGGTTTGCCCTCATCCCACCCTCCAAAGGTCCGGACCGTAACAATAGCTTTGCTATGAGCGGAATTTTACAAGGTACATTTGTTCATTTATTTCAAGCATTCTAAATGATACAAAACAAGTAACACACAATTGAATTGACAAGTAACTTATAGCCTACACATAAACAATCAACGCAACAATGTTTTGTATGAAAGTAAATGAGAAAAAAAATGAATGAACTTACAAAGGAGAGGACAGCATTATCTGCATCTCTGAGACAAAAGGTCGAACAGGTGGTGGGCAAACATTGAATTTAAAGAATAGCTAGTTCTACATTCAAACCTAATTGAGTATACAGTTTTAATGGGTTGTTATATGACTGACTGGATAGGGAGAAAAACGAAACCAAAGGTGTTGTAACTTTTAACTGAGCAGATGATGAACTTATGAAACCCTCGGGTTGGTTACCGGACCCAAATCCGACCCTGTTTTATACAATTTGTTTTTATAACATTTCAACCCCTAAACTTTCTACTTTATACTTTTTGTTACCCATCAAGTAGGGATGAGCTCGGGACAGGATCGATACGGTACCGATACCGAAAACTCTCAAAACCTAATACCGAAAACATACGGTACGATATCGGTTCAGTACGATACCGGTATGGTATCGGTATTTTACCTTAAAATACCGATACCATACCGATCTTGTACCGATATTGGTTAACACCGAAACCGAAAACCTCTAAATGTGGGTACCGATATCGAACACCCTCGGTACGGTATCGGTTCAGTTCAGGATCAGTATCGGTTCGGTATTCGGGGCAATATGCTCATCCCTACCATCAAGGCCTCAATATGTATGTGGGAGCTCACGGATCGTTACAGGATCGGTAGTGGTTTTGTGTAAAGCCTTGGATATAAGGCATATAACACTTAGCAATTGGGACAAACTCGATTGGTGCATCTACCTCCTTGTCTTTTGGGTATCAACGCCACCACATGATGCATGATTAAGCATCAGTCAATTTTAACGTTATTTTGACGAAATCAGTAAAATAACGTTAAAATTAGTGCAACTTTACTCCCCCCCCCCCCCAAGGGCCCGCACATATATGCATCATATGCGCATAGCCGTAAGCGGGGCTTTCTAGCTTGACACAAAAACGCTGAATAAACCCAACAAGAAATACAAAGGTTTGGGTTTAGCCTAAGCTGGTTTGGCTTAGTTCGAGTTGTAATTGCAAACACGTTTAGCTAAATGGGCAGTGTTTAAATCCATTTATGTTGTAAAAATTATTGAAATGAAATGTGTTTTGTGTTAAAGTGATTGGGTATTATGCCAAATTTTGAAGGATAGAGAAAAATGAGCAATAGGTTCTATAGATCAAAGTTCAAGTGTAATTATTTTCATGTACATATGTGTAATTTATTTGTTGTAAATTTATGATTTAAGAGTAGCAATATGCAAAAAAAAACTAATCGGGTTAAATGGGTCCTTTTAGAGTCTACCCATGAAGTCGTGTTTGTTCAGATATTGACCCAATTTTCGGCTTCTTGTCATGTTCAGGTTTCTGTCAAATTTTTTGGGTTCTTGTCGGGTTCGACCCGTCAACCTGTGAACATGACCCAGTTTATACTATACCCATTTCCTCAAAGAATCAGCTTAACATTACAAAACTCTTGAAATCAATCAATGTTGCTGCTATGTTCCATCTATGATATCAAAATTTTCGATAATCCTGCAACAAAACCGCATACAAGATCTCATTCCATGTGTCGGGCACTCCTGGTAAACACCAATGAATGCAATCCGCAAAGTTTTTCGGATCTGATCTTTGTTCCTTTGTCAACAGTTTCCCTTTCCTTTCACCATAAATCGACGCATGACCATCTTTTCTGTATTCCGACAGCTGAGTAATGTTTAGTACTCTAACATTGACTCGCAAGCGTCCCAACACATCTTTAACAATTCCCATAATATCAAGATTTGAACCGGTTCCCCAATACGGCCGTTGTATAGGTTGTGACTCACCGAAACAGTTGCCACCGTCTCCAGTCTTCCATTCCCAGTTCCTGTAGGTGTTAGATCTTGTTTTTAGCATCAACTATACGGGTCGCGAGAAGGGTAGTATGGTAAATTACTCACCATAAGTGTGTTGGTGACATGGTCATGAAAAACACCTTCTGATCATGAGTATTTATGCTGGTTTCTATCCAGTTTCCCCATGTTTCCATTGCTATCTTGTATGCTTTGGTTACATCATACTCCTGGACATTCTTCAGGTTCCCATACCTAAAATAATTTGATTTTTTCAGTTGAAAAAACAAAAAAAAAATATGATTTTTTTGGTGTAAATGTTGCAATATTATCTTAAAGTTATGTTTTCAGAGTCAGACCGGTTCGACCTGTTAGACCAACTGGTCCAGTTGAGTGTATTTGAACCGTCTCCATTTGAACGAGTCAGACTAGTTGAATTTGCGAACTAGTTTGGACTCCATATTTTATTTTTTTAAGTAGTTCCATATATTGTTTAAAACAGTGGCGAAGCTTGAAAATATGGACCGGGGGTCCGAAGTATATAACTAATTTTTTTTATAAAAAAGCGGGGTGTCAAAACCGTATATACCAAAAAAAATATATATGAATACTATATAATCGGAACTTCTGAGCGAAAATTCTGGGGGGTCGGCCGCCCCTCCCCGCCCCAATGAAGCTGCGCCATTGGTTTAAAATTAGTTACAAAAATATTTTTATTTTTTAAATTATTTATGATGTCATCCTGTTTCAGAAACCGGTGTGCACCACTAAGGTGGCCGGTTCCGTCACCAGTCTAGTTATGAAAACGTTGCGGTTAAGGATGAAGAACTTACGTGGCATTGATAGTCGGTTTGTACATCCACCATACGTAGCTTTCGAAGACCAAAATATCAACTCCTTCCCATTGTTTGCTGTGGTTGTGTATCGAGTCGAGCCTGACTAGCCGTTTCAATACCGTGTGGTTCGTTGCATGATCCGAAATAGACTCTACTAGGAAAGGAGCCCAGTAGAACTCAATAGATGCATTGTACTCCTAACATTTAGAAATAACAAAAAATCAGTATACATGTATATATAACAATATATAAGCATGGAATTACATATTGTAAAACTATAGTTGCAAAAGGTATTACCTCAGCTCTAAAAATCTTTCTTGGAGGTACCCTTTTAAGAGATTTCTTGCCCTCAGGAATAACAGATTGGACCAAACACACCATTGAGTCAAACATGCTTCTTTGTACCGAGTCCCCTACAAACATGAGTCTTTTATCCCTTAAAATCTCCAACAATTTCAAAGCATTAAACCTGCCATAACCATAAATTCATCCATGATTAGGAGTGGCAAATGAACCGAGCTTAACTAAGAATTTGGCGAATAACGGAAAGGTATGTGGCATGGTATCAGGTGATACCCGTCCCGATTTACTTAAAGCAAACATACTCGTTTACCTAAACCATACCTATATACATTTTTAATTGTTTTTATTTTTTGTTTGTTCTTTGGTAATAGAGTGATTTACTAATCCACTAATCTATAGTTTCTATACATAATTTCATTTGGTAATATAACGTAAAACTATATAAAATAAAATAACAAGAAATGTAATTAAATCCTAAAAGGTAATTTTTACCTTTTTAGCAAACGAATGGGTATACCCGGTACCCGCTAGGTATTGGGCCGAGTATAAGACATAGTTGAATGGGTATACCGGTACCCGCTAGGTATTGGGCCGAGTATAAGACATAGTTTTACAATCAGATATAAGCTTGGGATCACCAATATCTATTTCAAACCTGTCCTTTAATGACATGAATCTATGATTTATGAACACTAAATAAGAAAAATAATCAAATAAAAATCAGTTTGACTTTGACTTTGACCTTGGTAAATTGCATCCATGAGGTTGCCATTTCCAGTTCTGATAATATGAATCAGGCCTCCCATTTTTTTGACAAGTCACTTGTTTAACCAAAAGTGGACAACTTTCTTCTGTGTAGAGTGGGTGAGACACATTGTCCCAAACCCATTTCCCTTCAAATATATCACACCCGGTTTCGATAATTTCTTCGTTAGAAACACTAACAGGCCGTCTCACCACGCGATACCCCCCACCCGGCTGCCAAAAAAACGCGCGGCTGTGGTGGCTGTTTTTCACATTTTCAAGAACTATTCGCAGAGACGCGATAAAAAGAAGCGAAATAAGTGCAGCTGGGATGAGGTATTGATTATTTCGGCGGTCCGCTAATGGTAAAGTTGTCATTTTGAAGGTGGTTGGTTAAGTGCATGAATGGAATGTAGTGTGGTTATAGTTGTCTCTATAAGAAGTGATAATATTGTTGCATTGGGTTACAAGCAATGGATAATAACAACTTCATGCAACAACCGGTTGGTGATTAGTATAACTTCAAGTATGGTGTTTGTGTTAATAAGGTTTGTTCAATAAAGTATATTTATGTTTCATGTTTCTATCTTTTTGTGGACTAAATGCAGCCATTGAAGGTGACAGCTCGGCTTCCTTAGACTTAGCAGATGTTTAGTAACGTAAACTTTTGTCAAGTAATGTTGAAGTCAAACTTTGTCAAGTCCGAATGTCAATATGATGTTAAAAGTTAAAACATAACATGCATCTTTTTTTTCCTTTGAGCAACAATTTCTAGATTTTCTACTATAAACAACACCTTCAACCTATAAGATTTGAACTCTCAACCTATTAGTTGTGAAGTATACTACATAACCAATGATGTTAAAACATGACATCTTGAATTGAATCTAACAGAAAAAGAAAAAAAATGTGAATTTGCATGGGTCACTCGATTGATGTGACAGAGTGTAGAGAGATTCTTTTGGTTCCAACATTTTGGAACCGTATTAAGATTACATAGGTGTATATTTTGAGGTGAATTATAGTAAATACATACATAGTTTCTTGTTCTCCAAGTAAATTGCTATTCAAGGTATCTTTACCTGACTTCCATGACAAAACAAAGGGATTTTAGTGGCCGTAGGATCATCGGAAATCTCTTGGTAAAAGTGGGGTATTAGGAAAACATGGTGTGG
The DNA here is from genome assembly GCA_030844895.1 of Ambrosia x helenae. Lineage (NCBI taxonomy): Eukaryota > Viridiplantae > Streptophyta > Magnoliopsida > Asterales > Asteraceae > Ambrosia > Ambrosia x helenae. The sequence continues at coordinate 22,728 of JAUTDX010002442.1, read as the reverse complement.
GTAAAGATTTCACCGACCGAACATGGGTGGTTTTTTCCAAGAGATCACTAAGGCTATGGGGTGTGGATCGGTGGAGGGGGTCGGGGAGCTGATGTGGCCCTCGTCCTCGTCGGGGAACACCCCCCCCCCCCCTGAATATCGGTACCAACGGCAAAATTCCTCCGTCCGCCCCGTCCCACTTTTTGATGAAAAAAACGTTATATATATAGGGGATGGATAAAGAGGAAGAGTAAAGATCAAATACATATAGTTTTTTTGTAAGAACTGTGAGAATCAAAGGGGGTAAAAAAAATTTATTTTTTTTTTTTAGATTTTTTTTTTCCCATGTGCTTAAACATTCTTTCTAGATGAATAATACAAAAAAAAAATTTAAAAAAAAAATTTTTTTTTAGTGTAATTACGTCATTAAGGTAAATACATTAGTTTACACTAGAGTAATTATGTAATTACTCTACACGTAATTACTCTACACCAAATTTTTTATTTTTTATTTTTTTTTTAGTTTTCAATACTATAATACATGTTTAACAATATGGGGAAAAAAAATTTTAAATTTTTTTTTTTTAAAAAAATACACTCCTTTGATTCTCACAGTTCTTACCAAAAAAGCTATTTGTACCGGATCTTTCCTCTAAAGAGGAAACCTCATCTTCATGAAAAACCCTTTAAACTCTATGGTGACCATTGATCAAACTTGATCAATGGTCCTAAATTAATTTCTATATAATATTTAAAAGCAAGTGGGCCACTTGCTTAAAAAAGGTAGATTAAGGGCATTAAGGTCATTTTAAATGAATTTTTTATAATTTAATTTTCTGAATCCTAGGTTTAAAAAGGTTGATTTGACACTTGTCAAGTCACCTCTCTCCTACTTTATGATACTTTCTCCAGCACGAAAAAATAACATACGTTAGTGTTGTGATGCAAAATTCTGACCTCGTGTGAGACATCGCTAACATGTGTTACCAGAAATATACTAAAAGAACATAGTAAAAGAACACATAAAATGTGTATTTATTTAATAAATGATAAAAACGATCATTACAATCAATACTAAAAATGTATCAAAAAAGTTTTCATACATACATAATTATTTGTGAATGATAAAAAACTATCATAACATAAAAAAGATCTAGCTATGCTTCATTCTTGATACCCACCTTCATCTTTTAACACGAAACATCTCTTCACCTACAAAAAAAGATAACACGTGTTAGTTGGACTCTCCGAAACATATAATGTGACATCACTAACATGTGTAGTGTAATTCTAAAACATATGTTTTACTGAAATAACGTATGTCATATGAACCCTAACACACGTTAGTTGGGCATATACTACGTATGTCATATGAACCCTAACATCTGTTAGTTAGGTATATACTAGCATGTGTTAGCATCTCTAACATGTGTATAAACAACTTGCATTTTGTGTGGTTGTAATGAGATCAAGGGCAATGCCATGTGTATCGTACTCAATTTGAAGTGTCAAGTGTATAATACTCAAACATGTGTATAAACACCACCAAACACGATTTTTACAACTATGTTAATACAACTACTCAAATACGATTAATATGGTTTGAAATCCAACAATACATCAGTAGCATGTGTTAGCATATTCTAAAGCATATGTTTTACTGAAACTAATGTATGTTATATGGACCCTAATACCTGTTAGTTGGGCATATACTAGCATGTGTTAGCATCACTAACGTGTGTGAGCATACAAGACTCGGACTGCAAAAAAAAAAGACACAATTCTAAGTGGTTCCTACTCGACACAAAAATCACGTTGCTTTTAAATAATAATAATAATAATAATAATAATAATAATAATAATATATTAATGAAAATAAATATCCAAAACTCAAATTGCTTTTAAATAATAATAAAAAAATTAGCTCGTGACCCAAAATTCTTAAAACAAAACATCAAATTCTTATAACAAAACATATGTTTAGCATATTCTAAAACATATGTTTTACTGAAAATAACGTATGTCATATGGACTCTAACAACTGTTAGTTGGGTATATACTAGCATGTGTTAGCATCACTAACGTGTGTGAGCATACAAGACTTGGACCGCAAAAAATAGACATGTACGGTGTACCATATACGAGTTCATAACAATTCACTTGCCACGGAATACAAAAATTATTTAAACACCCTATTTACCAAAAGATTAAAAATTTATAATCTTTATAAAAAAAACATCACTTACCACAGCCACATCACCAATACCGCCTTGTTCCAATAGCCTACTCGTGAAAACTAACACTGGAACAGATACAAATGTTAGTTTGGGATCCTCAAACACATAATGGGGCATCACTAACATGTGTTAGCATATACTAATATAAAAAAGACTACAAATTTATTCATCAATCACATGTGATCTATCAACCTCGTGTCCTCAATCTAATAAAAATCTAACATAAACAAAATAATAATAATAAAAAATAATAAAAAAGGTTAACATAAGTTTTTTTTTGTCATTCAAGCATTTGATCGAACACTTGGTATGCGAACAAAAACTATCCCCAAAACTATTATTATTATTCTAACAAAACCCAAAACCTAACATTTTATGTTCTGTTTATAATAAATAAAACAAAACCTAATAAAATAAACATCAAAATCAAACAATTATACTATAAAGTTTTAAACTTTAACAAAAGAAAGCTAATCTTATAATAACAGCTTAAAAAAAAGCAGACATATTAAAAAATTTCAAAGTAAAAGGAAAAAATCAATAAAGAATGAAATGAAGTAGTAAATCACGTATAAAAAAAATATGAAGATTTTGTGCGAGAATGAAAATGGTGTTTAAGAAAATACATAACTTTAAAAAAAGTCACGCATATTAAAAAAAGTCAACATACATTAATGCCTCATATATGAAGACCTAATGAGTTTGAAGGCATGTCACCTAATTGAAGTTCTCCCCTGCCTTGAACCTCATATGATTTCGCTTAACCAGGGATCACATTTATTGCTAAATTTGTTTCTGCTTTAGCCAATAGGCGATCACCAATCTTTCCTCCCGTTAACTCATATGATGTTATGTTGTGGTGGTGGTGGTTATACAGAGAGTCATAGAGAGGGGAGTGCAGAGAGAGGGTAGAGAGCATAGCGATTTGCAATTTGAATTTTGAAAAGAAAAAGAAATGAAGAGAGAGAGGGGGAATAATATATATAGGGAGAGAGAAGGGGGAGGAGTGTAAATGTCTAAATTACCCTTCATAATATAATATGGTGAAAAATTGGCTTGGATGATGTGGTAAAATATGGACCAAGTATTGGGTTTTTTTGAGTTTTTCATTTTAGGAGGGTTTTTTGTGGATACTTCCCCTATATATATATATAGGGATGGTTTTAAATAAAAACCCACTCAAAACGAAGAAACCCGGTAAACTCTGACTTCCCGAACTTTTTATCATCTGAAAAAATTAGGGTATGTAATGTACATGATTTTAAGAGTTTTGAGCCAAAAAAATAAAAAAAGCGCTGAGTGGATATTTTAAAAAAAATAAATAAGTTTTTTGTTTTTGTGTAACATACGTAACACACAAAAAACTTATTTATTTTTTTTTAAAATATTCACTCGGCGCTTTTTTGATTTTTTTGGCTCAAAACTCTTAAAATCATGTATATTACATACCCTAATTTTTTCAGATGATAAAAAGTTCGGGAAGTCAGAGTTTACCGGGTTTCTTCGTTTTGGAGGGTTTTCTCTCTATACTTAGCCTATATATATATATATATATATATATATATATATATATATATATATATATAACAGTGGTAAAACACATTCAATGTCCCCAACCTATGTACAAAGGTTTTGAAAGTTTCAAACAGGCTATTGATTCAGCCAGAGACCACTTCGGATTACATGATTATTATGTTGAACCCGAAGAGGTTAAATCTTTTTCTGAAATAACAAGTACACAGCGTGATCAAGTAATCAAAGCTCAACAGGAGGTAATTGCTGATTTACAATCACAATTATTAAAGCAAGGACAGAATACAGACAGTATAAAGGATAGAATCGAGAATCAATTTCTCAAACAACAACTTAAACTACTCGAGGCAAAAAATAAACAGTTTTTACAAAGGCACGAAAATAGAGAAGAGAAAATAGAAATAAACAGATCTTTCGATTCTTTCAGAATCAGGATCCTTGATACTCCTTGGAGAAGTAACTTGAGACCTGTTATTGAAAGATTTCCCAAGTTTGAACAGCTTGTATCACAAAAGATATGTGAAGAATTTCCTTTAATTCTTTACCAGCTCCAACATCAGCTTTTAGACCTAGCATTTGCACATGACAGACAGGTACAAGGTTACAACATAGTTGAAAGAACAGATGAAGATGGTAATGGAACAGGAATATTATTACTACAAATATTCCATCCTACCAAGCTGACAGATGATCAAATAATTCAATTCTACCATAATGGTATGACTCATTACATAGAATTTAAATATGGAAGAAAGACAGAAGACTTCCTTAATAAATTGGGAGAAAAGATTTTATTAACAGCAGAGAATATTGCAGCAAGAATAATTGCACCTATCATTAGCTGCAAAATTATATCATCGTTCCCTTTGGCAGATTCTTATACATACAGGCCTGCTCGAAAAAAGAGTTTTTATTAATCATCATATGCAACCAAATGGGCTACAAAAGTGTTTGATTAATGAAAACATAAATTTTTTGGGGTTAGACTGGTTAGACAAAACAGATAACCAGCCTACAAAAATTTTACAACAGTTCATTAAAGATCATCAAGAAACACCAACAATTCCAGATTTTATACCCTGGAGAAGATACAAACTAATTGGTGAAGGGCATTATATTCAAGTTTATGCAAAAGCAAATTGGTGTGTCCTCTTACCTTTTGCAGGAGAAGGACATACTTTAGAAATTCAACATTTCATAAACCTAGAAGATCAAGAAGATGCAATAGAAGATGACACATCTTGTAACAGTCCACAATCTATTGAGAGCACATACAGGGACTTCTAGAAGACATGAATCAGCTAGACAAAAGCAATGATGAAAGCACAGAAAAGACAAGTGTAAAGGATAAATAAAAAATAAGCACATTCTCAGAGGACACCTAACAGGCCACCTAACAGCAATAATTTAGTGTAAACTTTAATAATTGTTTTGTTTTTAGAACATGTAGAAAGTTGGTGTGCTGTATTTTATTCCTTTAAGTTGTAAGTATGCCTATATATGGCATTAGTTTGTTTCAGATGTAATCATCAGAGAACCCATCAATAGCAATAAAATTTCTTTCTCTTTAATGGCACACTAAACACTCCATCCGATACACTTTAACTTATCATCTTTAATCTTCCAGTTCTCTTCACGATCTTCATACTATATCCCTATCTAAAAAAAAGAGTCTTTTTGACAAAAATCAACCTCCGCTGTGCATATCTCTGGTAATCATCTATATCCGCTGTGCATATCAGTTATCTCTCACTGTAAGTTTTAATTTTTTTATGGCTTTTATTTTAATTTTTATAAAACGTAAAAAAAAAAATTTGACCACCCTACCGCTCTGATATATTGGTATCAGTGCAAAGGCTTTCCTGATATCTAAAAGACTAAGACTAGTTCCTATTTTTTGGCGTGAAAAGCCTTTCTCTGCACCCTACAAGGGAGAGAAGCAAGCCCGATTCACTAGCCTAGCCCGGGTACATCACTTCCTATAGTGGAATTGAAGGAAAGCGGCAGCTAATTGAATGAGTATGCCGCACATGATTCATCTTCAACCGAGATTACATCACATCAATGAAGGAATGCAAGTAAGATCAGAAAGTCCATCATTAAGGCAAAGAATGCAATATCTTCGATTAAAAATTTACGATAGAATGTCAAAGGTATTAACCTTATAACTAATAGAGGTGCTGCTACAGCTTCACTTCTGTTATTGGAATGCCTCTTTGTCACAGAAAGAGAGGCCTACGAGAGGGGACTTTTTAAAAGGGAAGCCTATATATATATATATCTACCGACCCTACTTCACTTCCAACTAGTCTCTTAGGTGAAGATGATTAGAAAACCTATTGCTTTGATAACATAATAAAAGAAACGGTATTAAGGTTCTTTTATATTTTTTTTTTATAAATATGTTTTTAAATATTTTTGGGATATAGAAAAATCATTTAAACAAAGAAACTGGAGTTAAGGAAAGAAAAGTTAAAGTGTCGGAATTTTATAATCATTGATAATCATCAAAAATTTAAGCAGTTAGAATTTCTAAATTTAGAATTTACTGAAATAAATCATCAAAAGCTTTCTACATCAGATAATTTTAGTTTAGCTTGTATTAAAAATACTTGTGATCATAGTTTACATACAACTAATCCACAGCTTAATATTGTAGTAGATTTACTTATCAATCTAAGTATAAGTTTACAGAGAGAAATAACCAGTACTAAACAGATAATAAATAATTTAAAAATAGAAATTAAAAAATTATCACAAAACTTAGACTATATAAAAGACCAAACTAATACTATTATAAAAGAAATAGGAAAAAACAAAATTGAAAACAATCTAACTGAAGAAGTCGACCAACTTACTAAAACATTAAAAAAGTTAGATATAAACAAAATTAAAAAACCTACACCTTATACACATTGGCAACCAAGGAAATGAATAATTTCCCAGGAAAAAGTAGAACCATACAAGAAACAAGAAACACAACAAGTAATTTACAAGATAGTATATCGGCAGACAGATTTTTAAACAGAATAATTAGAAGAGGATCAGGATCTAGTAGTAACAGATATACAGTACAACTAGAAGAAGAAATAGATCTAGATAGAAATTTAGAATTATACAACCGACAACAGTTAGACATATTAAATCCAGATATCCTATACCAAAGAGGAATATTAAACATAAACACAACTTTAATAAGTAGCAACAGAGAAGAAAGTCTAAGGGTAGTAGATAATACAGTTATTATAGAACTATTTTCACCAGAAACCATAGAAAAGATCAAAAAATCAAATAAACATTTCATGCATACAGGTTTAATAGTTATAGGCGTGAAAGCTCTAGGAAGAAAAAACCTAGGAACAAAACTTTTGGCTTTAATACTTGATAAAAGCTGGAAAACAGAAATGAAAAAAGCAATAATTGCAGGAATGGAAGTAGATTTAAGTCAAAATACAGCAGTATTTTATTGTACACCTGATGTGTTAAAAGATGTAAAAGATATACAAAACCTAAAAATAGCTCTACAAACAAAAGGATATGAGGATTATGAAGGAAATAATTTAGTAATAAGTATTGGAATACTAGGAAAAGCTAGCAATAGATCAGGAATGAAATACAAAGTAAACATAGACGGAATAGTAAAAATGGTTGCTTCAAAATCAATACATATGATAAATCCTACTAAAATAGATCCAGAATAACTAGCAGGTCTAGAATGGGATCTAGAAGAATTACAAGAAAAAGAAGACGGTATAGTTTTAGTACCAAGAAAAAGCTGCATATATGAAAAAGCAAACGGTAAACAAAGCTTACGATTTATAGACTTTAAAGAAAAACAAACAGAAAAAAGTAATCATGAAGAATACAATTTTATGAACATAGAAATATACGACGAAGAAAAAGACACAGTACCTATATATGATACAGAAAATGAAGATGAAATAGATGGAAATTTCTTAAAATTTGAATAAGAAGAAACAATGGATTACACACTATTAGATTATGAAGAAGAAAATCTAATAGATTGCTTTAAAATAGAAGAAACAAATAAAACAATTGAACAAATTATAGACAGAAAATTTACAGAATTAAATATACAACAAGAAGTAGATGATATGATAATAGAATGTATGACAGAGATAGGGATGACCTATGAAGAAAGTTACATAAAATTACAAGAATATTACAATTTACCCTTAGTAAAAGATATTATTAATGGAAAAATAATGATATCAGATTTTTACAAACAAGAACAAGGTTTTATGGATACCGAAGAACATAAACCTTTAAAAAGAAAAATAGAACGGGGAGGAGAATACAGTGGTACACAACATGAAGTTCATGGTAGGGAACCGTGGACACAACCATTAGTAAATTACCAACAAGAATCTAATATAACAGGAAAAGGTAAAAGATTACCTATAGGACAATTATACAGTGGAACATGTTATTACTAGAACAACAAAAACCTCAACTATGGATAGACGAGGTATTAACATGGGAACAAAACGTAGTAAGATTATGGGAGACAAATAAAAAAGCAAGTATGGACATGTTTTCATACTTAGAAACTACATTAGGACCTATAGCATTAGGTATATGGCAAAGCAAGAAAACACAAAATCCGGAAGAAATAAATAATTTAAAAGCCCTAGGAGATAATCCTTATAATTTTACATCACAAATTTGATATGCGCAGCGGATATAGATGATTACCAGAGATATGCACAGCGGAGGTTGATTTTTGTCAAAAAGACTTTTTTTTTTAGATAGGGATATATTATGAAGATCATGAAGAGAACTGGAAGATTAAGGATGATAAGTTAAAGTGTATCGGATGGAGTGTTTAGTGTGCCATTAAAGAGAAAGAAATTTTATTGCTATTGATGGGTTCTCTGATGATTACATCTGAAACAAACTAATGCCATATATAGGCATACTTACAACTGAAGGGAATAAAATACAGCACACCAACTTTCTACGTGTTCTAAAAACAAAACAATTATTAAAGTTTACAATAAATTATTGCTGTTAGGTGGCCTGTTAGGTGTCCTCTGAGAATGTGCTTATTTTTTATTCATCCTTTACACCTGTCAGAGCGGTAGGGTGGTCAAATTTTTTTTTTTACGTTTAATAAAAATTAAAATAAAAGCCATAAAAAAAATTAAAACTTATAGTGAGAGATAACTAATATGCACAGCGGATATAGATGATTACCAGAGATATGCACAGCGGAGGTTGATTTTTGTCAAAAAGACTTTTTTTTAGAAAGGGATATAGTATGAAGATCGTGAAGAGAACTAGAAGATTAAGGATGATAAGTTAAAGTGTATCGGATGGAGTGTTTAGTGTGCCATTAAAGAGAAAGAAATTTTATTGCTATTGATAGGTTCTCTGATGATTACATCTGAAACAAACTAATGCCATATATAGGCATACTTACAACTGAAAGGAATAAAATACAGCACACCAACTTTCTACGTGTTCTAAAAACAAAACAATTATTAAAGTTTACACTAAATTATTGCTGCTAGGTGGCCTGTTAGGTGTCCTCTGAGAATGTGCTTATTTTTTATTCATCCTTTACACCTGTCAGAGCAGTAGGGTGGTCAAAATTTTTTTTTACGTTTTATAAAAATTAAAATAAAATCCATCAAAAAAATTAAAACTTACAGTGAGAGATAACTGATATGCACAGCGGATATAGATGATTACCAGAGATATGCACAGCGGAGGTTGATTTTTGTCAAAAAGACTTTTTTTTAGATAGGTATATAGTATGAAGATCGTGAAGAGAAATGGAAGATTAAAGATGATAAGTTAAAGTGTATCGGATGGAGTGTTTAGTGTGCCATTAAAGAGAAAGAAATTTTATTGCTATTGATGGGTTCTCTGATGATTACATCTGAAACAAACTAATGCCATATATAGGCATACTTACAACTGAAAGGAATAAAATACAGCACACCAACTTTCTACGTGTTCTAAAAACAAAACAATTATTAAAGTTTACACGAAATTACTGCTATTAGGTGGCCTGTTAGGTGTCCTCTGAGAATGTGCTTATTTTTTATTCATCCTTTACACCTGTCTTTGTCTTTTCTGTGCTTTCATCATTGCTTTTGTCTAGCTGATTCATGTCTTCTAGAAGTCCCTGTATGTGCTCTCAATAGATTGTGGACTGTTACAAGATGTGTCATCTTCTATTGCATCTTCTTGATCTTCTAGGTTTATGAAATGTTGAATTTCTAAAGTATGTCCTTCTCCTGCAAAAGGTAAGAGGACACACCAATTTGCTTCTGCATAAACTTGAATATAATGCCCTTTACCAATTAGTTTGTATCTTCTCCAGGGTATAAAATCTGGAATTGTTGGCGTTTCTTGATGATCTTTAATGAACTGTTGTAAAATTTTTGTAGGCTGGTTATCTGTTTTGTCTAACCAGTCTAACCCCGAAAAATTTATGTTTTCATTAATCAAACACTTTTGTAGCCCATTTGGTTGCATATGATGATTAATAAAAACTTTTTTTTCGAGCAGGCCTGTATGTATAAGAATCTGCCAAAGGGAACGATGATATAATTTTGCAGCTAATGATAGGTGCAATTGTTCTTGCTGCAATATTCCCTGCTGTTAATAAAATCTTTTCTCCCAATTTATTAAGGAGGTCTTCTGTCTTTCTTCCATATTTAAATTCTATGTAATCAATCATACCATTATGGTAGAATTGAATTATTTGATCATCTGTCAGCTTGATAGGATGGAATATTTGTAGTAATAATATTTCTGTTCCATTACCATCTGTTCTTTCAACTATGTTGTAACCTTGTACCTGTCTGTCATGTGCAAATGCTAGGTCTAAAAGCTGATGTTGGAGCTGGTAAAGAATTAAAGGAAATTCTTCACATATCTTTTGTGATACAAGCTGTTAAAACTCGGGAAATCTTTCAATAACAGGTCTCAAATTACTTCTCCAAGGAGTATCAAGGATCCTGATTCTGAAAGAATCGAAAGATCTGTTTATTTCTGTTTTCTCTTCTCTATTTTCGAGTCTTTGTAAAAACTGTTTATTTTTTGCCTCGAGTAGTTTAAGTTGTTGTTTGAGAAATTGATTCTCGATTCTATCCTTTATACTGTCTGTATTCTGTCCTTGCTTTAATAATTGTGATTGTAAATCAGTAATTACCTCCTGTTGAGCTTTGATTACTTGATCAGGCTGTGTACTTGTTATTTCAGAAAAAGATTTAACCTCTTAGGGTTCAACATAATAATCATGTAATCCGAAGTGGTCTCTGGCTGAACCAATTGCCTGTTTGAAACTTTCAAAACCTTTGTACATAGGTTGGGGACATTGAATGTGTTTTACCACTGTTTCCCATTTATTAAAACACCAATTTTTGTCCCTCGAAAAATAACGTAATGTGTAAATTTGGGTTTTATTGGTTGTTTTTCACCTGTTTTTTCATTTTGTTCAGAAAATTAAAACCCAAGAGCATTTAAAACTTGGACCTTAAAATTTGAGGCTTGTGGCATGGTTTGAACATGCCAAAGATTGTCTAACAGACATTGTTGTTTTTCTGTTAACTTCATCCCAACCATAGGGCGGAATTTTTTATACATATCATTGCATTTTTGGAGATCACAAGTTCCAAATCTAATGCAGGAATTCTGTGTATTATGTGTTGTAGAAAACGTCCTGGGTGTCTTCTGTGTATTCTTTGGTGGACGTGTATAGTATTGAGTCCTGTCTTCAATACTTGGGTTGTAGTATTGAGTTATTTCTTCAATTCCTGTAATAGAAGCTGGAAGCTTTCTTCGACTGTTTATTTTTTCAGCAGATTTTCTGTATAGCTGTTGAACTTTCTCCTGTTCAGTTCTAATGGTGTCACTCATTAGTTTATCTGTATCTGAATCCGAAGTCATCGGAGTTTTTCTGTTTTTTGATGGCTGTGATGGCTGTACCAGAATAGCTTTACCCTTGTCTTTCTTCCTGTCCATCTGTAATAAACCATTTGTTAATGTTTCGAGATAACATGTTTGCTATCCCATTATTTTTTCCTTTTATATGTTCAAAGTTTATATTATATCCATTTCCTTGGATGGTATTCTGCAGATTGACCCATCTTGTTCTATTTACCTTTTTACTTTGATCATTTTTGACAAACTTTACTATTGCCTCACAGTCTGTCCTGATGGTAAATTCTTTATTAAGAAAAAGTTTAAATTTTTCTAATGCATATATTAATGCCTGTATTTCAAAGTCTATGGTAGTCCATTTGTTTTGTTTTGAAAATTACCGCTTGCATAAACGCAAATTTTTCTCTTCTTCCCTTGGGCTATATTTATTTGGTTTGCATAGAAGGACTGCTCCCCATCCCTCTTTGCATCCATCTGTTTCAATAATTATATAATCTGTTACTAATGGTAGTTCTAAGGGTTTTATGTTTTTAACTGCTATTTTTATTTTTTGTACCAATTTTACATCTTCCTGATTGAAATACCTTTGCCCATTTTTTGTAGTTTTACTATATAAGGGTCCTACTAACTTAGATAAATTTGGGATAAATTTTCTAGCATAATTTACTAATCCCAAAAAAGCCTGTATTTGTTTTAAGTTTTCACATTTTTCCGGAAATTTTAAAATTTTTGTAGAAATACGTGGCTGTAATTCTATTTTCCCGTTTCCTATTTCTAAACCCAAAAAGGAAATCTTTCTTTTAAATAACTTCATTTTCCTTTTTGATACTACTATACCATTTTTCTTTATTTCTTCAAAAACTTTTTGTAAATGCGTTTCATGTTCCTGTGTTGTATTACTTGCAACTAAAATGTCATCAATGTAAACCAAACAGAATCCGTATTTTATAAATATATTGTCCATAAATCTTTGAAATATTGATGGAGCGTTTTTAAGCCCAAAACTTAACACATTCCATTCATATTGTCCTTCTGAGCATGTAAAAGCTGTCAATTGTTTAAAACTTTCTTCTAGTTTTAACTGGTTATATCCTGACTTTAAATCAAACTTGGAAAAAATCTTCTTATTTTGTATAAGATTTAATAAACTATCTTTGTTACGTATATTATACCCATCAACGATTGTGTTATCATTTAATCTTTTATAATTGTATACTATTCTAGCTTTTCTTCTTTTTATTTCACTATGATTTCTTACTATAAAAGCTGAAGATCTATAAGGGCTTTCTGATTTTTTAATTAATCCTTGATTTATCATTTTCAGGGATTTGCTTTTTGAATTCTTCTTCATCTAAAGGACTGTATTATATATTTGCGGTTCTTATTATTATGTCAGGGTTTTTAATTTAAACTTACATATGTAGCTTACATTTGATTTTGTTATGTCTTCTCCTATGTATCCTATGTTTTCTAAATGTAAAATCATAGGATGGTTTATGCTTTTTGTAATATATATATATATATATATATATATATATATTTACGTGATAACCTATTGCAAATGGCTCAAGTTAACTAACCACAAAATCTCTCAATCATTGCATGTTCATAGTATTCTAATCAGTAATAACTCATATTCCCTAATCTAAAACATAATCAGTAATCATCTAAAGAATCACTTATGTAAGCTGCAGCTATTAAAAACTCATCACATCTCTCTAATTTCTCACATTCTAATGGCTCTTATAATTCCTAACCTAATCAACTAAACAAACATTTAAGTTGAAAGTTGTAATCATTGCATCTCATTATGCCACGTGGCATAATCAAGAGATGGTTGAGGCCACCATTGAACGTCACGTCAGCAACTATCAATTCTTTCCGGGAGCGTCCCGGGGTTGAAAAATATAACCATTCTAATAATAATACTAATACTAATAGTAATAATTATTACTCTTGTAATTAAATAAATAAAAAAATAACGTTGTTATAAGGTGACACCATGCGTTGCAGTGTTGCGCGATTCTTTCTCCTAACTTCTCTTGATGAAGTATACCTAGTAAAATTCCAATGATAACATGGCGATTGGGCTGATTTTCAACATCGTAGATAAGAACCTGGTTTAAAAGAAAAAACATGATTAATGAATAACATGAACACTTTGTGTGTTTTTTTCCTGTATGAACGAAACCCCACAAAAAATAGTCGATTTTTCTCCGTTTTTTATATAGGACTATGGTACTCGTTGGAAAGATAATAAAACGATCGTTAATTTGGTGTAATTTTTTTTCTTTAAAAAATCCCGTATATAAAAGATATAAACGTTTAAAAATTATGGGAAAAAACATAAGAGAGAAAATTTTAAATTTATTTTTAAATTTTTTTTTCCTAAAATAACTCAATTTAATTTAGGGTTTTATGTTTATCTTTTTTTTTTTAATTAAAAAAGGAAATAATTCAAAAACACTAAAATCTTTCAATTATGATGCCACGTGACACTCTCAAGAGGAGGTTGAGGCATCCATTGCACGCCACGTCAGCATATACGTTCTCTTTTATATATATATATATATATAGGATTTGGTTTAAATGAGAACCTTTCCCCAAATTGAGAACTGAGAGAACCATTCTGGCCACACATTTCTCTAAGGCAAAAAAAAAAAAATTTTTTTTTTTTTTTTTTTTTTTTTGCAAAAATCGCTGCTTTATATGTAAGAAATTTTTTTTTTTTTTTTTTTGTATTTTTTTTTCAGTATACACATGTGTATAATTGCATTATACACATATGTATAATGCAATATACACATATGTATAACTGAAATATACACATATGTATAGCTGAAAAATGCTATATACACATATGTATAATTGCTATATACACATATGTATAATTGACATATACACATATGTATAAATGAAAAAAAAATTCAAAAAAAAAATTTTTTTTTTTCCTTGCATAAAAATGTGCGATTAAAGCAAAAAAAAAAAAAAAAAAAAATTTTTTTTTTGCCTTTATATGAAATGTGTGGCCCAGAATGGTTCTCTCAGTTCTCAAATAGGGGTTGGTTCTCTTAGGATCCCTACCCTATATATATATATATATATATATATATATGGGAAAGTTAATTTGAGAACACCTATATTTCGTGCGAACCGTGAGAACGGCATCTAAAACCATTCAAATTCAAAATTTCTTTTTACATTTATCTTTATTACTAAAATACAATCCCAAAAACACAATTTACGCGTAAAAATTCAAACGTATACGAAAAAAAATTGTTTTTACACATGTGTAAATTTACTGTTTATACATGTGTAAACTGTTTCATTTACACATGTGTAAAAAGTTAATTTGAAAGTGTTTTTGCAAGAAAAGATGAATTATTTGAAAAGAACATTCATTTATTAATGTTGTATTTTGATTATAATGAGGTTTGTATGAAAAAAATTTGATTTTGATTGATTTTTTTACTTGTTCTCACGGTTCTCACAATATTTAGCGTTCTCAAGATAACCCTCCCCTATATATGTATATATAATATATATATATTATATATATATATATATATATATATAGGATTTGGTTCAAATGAGAACCTTTCCCCAAATTGAGAACTGAGAGAACCATTCTGGGCCACACATTTCTCTAAGGCAAATTTTTTTTTTTTTTTTTTTTTTTTTTTTTTTTGCAAAAAATCGCTGCTTTATATGTAAGAAATTTTTTTTTTTTTTCAGTATACACATGTGTATAATCACACATATTTATGCAAGGAAATTTTTTTTTTTGAATTTTTTTTTCATTTATACATGTGTATATGTCAATTGGGGAAAATATTCGTTGTTGTTCCGTTGATGAGCATACCACCGTTAATCTATCAATAAAAAAACGACACATAACTATAAGTGAAATTTACATATGTAATATGTCGTTTTCAAATAGGGGTTGGTTCTCTCAGTTCTCAAATAGGGGTTGGTTCTCTTAGGATCCCTACCCTATATATATATATATATATATATATATATATATATATATATATATATATATATATATATATATATAAACTTTCAGTTTTCAAACCACACAACAACCAAATTCCTTTTCCAAGCAACTTCCGATGATGTTGTCGAAGTAAATGGTCGGAGGTGGTGGTCGACGGTCAGAGATGGTGACAGTCGATGGTCGGAGATGGACAATGGGTTTTGCTTTTGGGTTCGGATGACAGAACAAGATGGATATAGGCGGAAGGTGAAGGGTTGGTTTGGTTACCGGGACTTGATCGGAAGTGGGAGGGGAAGGGGGAAGTAACGTGACGTTAATGTGGACAAGTAGGAGGGAAGGGTTCAACACCCCATAGCCTAATGGAAGCTTTGTACACAAGTTGTCAACAAAAGTCATGATCTGATATCATGACAAACCGACATATTACATATGTAAATTTCACTTATAGTTATGTGTCGTTTTTTTATTGACAGATTAACGGTGGTATGCTCATCAACGGAACAACAACGAATATTTTCCCAATGACAAGGACGATTGCTAAATGTTGAAGGCGATTACTATTTTTTTTTTGTATTTTTTGGGAGTTTCTCTTCCATGTTGGAAAGCCATCTATAATTGTCTTATGTATTAGCGATCGTGGGATAATTTTTGGTTTTGGAATCTGACATATTTTTTTGTTGATTAGTCAGTGATTTAAAACCATCAAACTAAAATTTTGTACGGGCAAGCTTGTAATTTACTGGCATACAACTATCTGGTACGTGTAAAATGTGGTTTCAAGTTTCTAATACGAGTCATTTCACTCAAGTTTATTTAAACATCTAAATAACTTTAAACTTTTAAACCTAAATTTACTAATCAATCTAGTCATAATTTACTTGATAAACCGCATCACACCTAAGTTTTTGAGGCAATAAGTGATTTGGGTCTTAGAGCATTCGCATCAGGTTCACCATCCCCATCTATCAAATTACATTAAAAATTATTGATTTTTCTCTCTCCTTTTCAATTAAATAATGTTTTTTATACATCTATTATTACTCTTTTCTCTCTTATACACTCAAAACCACTCTAAAAAATATTAAAAAATAAACAGGGGGGATAATACCCCCAGATATGCAGATAAACAGTAACATTTTCTTTCTCCTCCACTTACAACCCCAAAACTAATTTTTAAAATATGAAAACTTACTTACAAAATTTGTTAGAGTTGATGCAAATACACTTAAAACATAAAACATTGTTTTAGTTGTTGTACAATAGTCAATAGGTAGGCTTATGATGCATAAATACACTTCAACAACTACAAAATAGTTGTGTCGCATGAAACAATGAAGTTTGCATTTGGCTTCTTATGATTATGATACTAGTTATATTGTTTGGATCTTGATCCTAAGATCTTACGATTCTTTATAACATAAATTGTGCACATCTTGGTATACAAATATTAAAGTACATTCAATAATGTTTTCGACACAATCAAAGTTAGTGATCTAAGTATTTATCAATTGCATTACTCATATTAATATTGCTACCGTGTTTTTAAAACTTTAAGCATTTTTATTAAGTTGGTGTATAGGAGCATTCACAATCTCCAAACTTCAAAAACCTAACATTACCAAACAGCTTCTTCAGCCCACATCAAATTTACCAACATTTTAAAAGAATCCCACTTTTCTCACAATGTAAAACCTCTTATCGTGTGTGAGATTGGAAGACTCACAAGTAAAGTCCATGGGTGGTTAGGATGGTCAAACTTTACACGGACAAGACGAGTGCCACAATGTGGCCAGATGAGGTAAATGGTATGCCGTATGTGCCTATGTGGCACGCTTGAACGAACACACAACCACACTATGAATAACGTTAAGTATCTTAACATAATTAAAAATATTTAATTGACATTTTAGTTCATGTGATTTGGCCAGAAATTTACTTCATTCAAAATAGTTTTTTTTTCTCATTGTGTTTGAAGGGATAGGGTCCCAAACCCTCGCGCAAATGAAGTTAACACTAACCCACAAAATGAAAACCTTAACTCCCAAGCACCAGCGAAGCAGTCAATGCGCATGAATATTCAGATGCGCAACCTCCCAGTAGCACAGAAGAACGACATCACAAAAAAAGAATTTGCGCGTGAGAAGGCACACATGACAAACATGCAACATCGTATGCAAGTATAATTGCGCACGGAAGATCCAAACTTAGAAATACCTGGTCAGTAAAATAATTCCCCAAAATCAGGATTATATAATTCCATTTCTCTCTTTTTAACATTATATTCACCAAACTAGTTATATATAGCATTAAAAAGTAAAGTCGGCTGTGAGGACGTTTCACTGTTTCGCTCGATACAACGGTTTAAAGCACGGTTTCGTCATCGCTTACGTCAGCCGACGTCACGTACAACCCTTTATTGCGCAACTATTTCTCTTTCTAAACATCTCCAGTCATCAACTGTCATCTTCTCCGGTGAAGACGTTCCACGGCACCCAAACAATAACTATCGACGCACGCTTCTCCTCCTCTGTTAAACAGTTTCATCGATCGCCGATTCAAACAACTATCACCACCACCGTCGCCCTGTTCTTCAACTTCAAGAGATAGATTGGTAATGGTCGTTGTTGCGACTGAAACTACGGCTTCGACAATGTTTGTAGAAAGAGAGAGATGATTGGTAATGGTCGCTGGGTTTTTGGCGACAGGGGAGAGGAGGTGGTGGCGGAGGCGGCTGTGGTGTTGGTGGTTCCAGCGGCGTTGGCGGTGGTGGTTCCGGCAGCGTTGCCGGTGGCGCTGCCTTGGCTTTTAGAGAGAGAGGAACTCAATAATTGAGAGTGAGGAAGTCTATTGAAGCACTAAATACAAATATGCACTACAAATATGTAGTACACTTTTTTGGACAGCACATTGCACAACTCATTGTACTATATTTTCCCCCCTCTTTTGGAATAGTAATTTCTTTTGTTGGGTTTTACAAACGAACGAATTCATGTTAATGGCATTATAGTAACGCTTAAAATTAGGTAACAAACGGTAGGCCGTCATTGCAAAGTCTAATTCAATGGACACCCTTGAGCCTTCACATAGCATGTTGATTGTCATAAAGCATTCAAGAAATGCAAATCGTTAGGAACTATAAAGAACCTATTAGCTAAAAAGATATCCCATACAATACATCACCTGAAAGAACCCAGCGGACCGAGGGTAGCGTTTCCGTCCAGCACGATGAGATGACAAGCATGGTACATTACACGCGACAGCTATATATAACGCAGTAACCAGTTTGCCCCCGCCGCGGTAACGCGCTGCGGGTATAAACCTAGTTAAAATAATGTTACACAAAGTTAATTTTGAGTATATTTTAAAGGAACAAAAACGAATAGCAAAGAATATACCAGGGACCATTATCGTCATTTTCTCAACTTTGTATTCCTTCCTGAAAGCTTTAAAACCAACAGTAGTGGTTCATATCTCCAGATACTCCGTCTAAATTTACTCTCTCTCTACACTTTCTCTCTCTAAAAACCTTCAACAACAGCATCAACAATGAGGACCACAGCTATGTTGAAATCGATCCGTTCATCACTTAAAACATCTTCCACCGCCGTAGGTCGCCGGAGCTACTCATCGGAGTCTGCACCGGAGCGTAAGGTCGCCATCTTAGGGGCCGCCGGAGGCATCGGACAGCCTCTCTCACTCCTCATGAAGTTAAATCCTCTTGTTTCTAGTCTCTCTCTCTACGATACGCTGGTACTCCTGGTGTCGCTGCTGACGTTAGCCACATTAATACCAGATCTGAGGTTGTTGTTTACCCTAATCTCATCGCCTTTTTATTGTCCGCTGTTCGTTTTTTATTTTAATAATTGTGTACTGTGTTGTGTATTCTAGTAGTTTTCTACTGTTAATTATGTTGATTTCGTTCGCATTTTAGGGATTTTGATTACTGTATACTGTTTTTTTTCATTCAGTGGTTTTATTATTATTATATTGTTATTAAATAATATGCTGATTTGGCTCACATTTTTATGTCTAGTGTTTTTGATCTAGTGTGTTCCTGATTTTGATAATTGTATACTTTTATATACATTCTAGTAGTGTCTGATCTAGTGTGTTTCTGATTTTGTATACCGTTTTTTTTTTTTTGCATTTTAGTAGTTTTCTATAATTAATTGTGCTGATTTGGCTCACACTTCAGTTATAGGGTTTTCGAGCTACTGTGTTTCTAGTTTTAATTATTGTATGCTGTTTATTTTATGTATTGCCGTAGTTTTCTATGACTAATCGTGCTGATGTGGGTCACATTTCAGTTCTAGGGTATATGATCTAGTGTGTGTTGAATTTTGATTGTATACTGGTTCTTGCATTCCAGTCGTTTCTATGATTAGTTATGCTAATTTGGTTCACATTTCAGTTCTAGGGTTTTTGATCTAGTGTGTTTCTGATTTTGATAATTGTATACTGTTTCTTGCATTCCAATAGTTTTTTACAACTAATTATGTTGATATGGCACACATTTCGATTCTAGGGTTTCTGATCTAGTGGTTTGTGAATCGAATTGGAATTGGTTGTAATGAGTTCAGTATACACAAATTTGTGTGAATTTTAGTTTGATTTGTTGACGTTATAGATGTATGGGTGTTTTGTTACGTAGGTGGTTGGTTACATGGGTGATGAAAACCTTGGAAAGGCATTGGAAGGGGCTGATGTAGTCATTATTCCAGCTGGTGTACCGAGGAAGCCTGGTATGACCCGTGATGATCTTTTCAACATCAATGCTGGCATTGTTAAGGGTTTGTGCACAGCTATCGCCAAGTATTGCCCTAACGTGAGTACTTGCCTATCTGTATTGTTCAGATTATAGAATTAAGTGAAGAAATGAGTTACATATCTTATTATTGTCTAACGGTTGACCCTTTGTGTTTTCATCAGGCACTGGTTAATATGATCAGTAACCCAGTCAATTCTACTGTACCTATTGCTTCTGAGGTCTTCAAGAAAGCAGGTACCTATGACGAGAAGAAGTTGTTCGGTGTGACCACACTTGATGTTGTCAGGGCAAAAACTTTCTATGCTGGAAAGGCGAAGGTTCCAGTTGCAGGTAGTGTTACTCACATCCTAGTTTTTTTCCTAAATTATAGGATCAAGCATTATTTTATATCATAATATAATTATTATAATTATTTAATCTTGTAATTCATATGTTCTAGATGTCAATGTGCCTGTTGTTGGTGGCCATGCTGGCATTACCATTCTACCTTTGTTTTCTCAGGTAGGTTTTTGGTTATTTTTATACATTTGGTTGCATAAAAGTGTGAATTTAAAATATTGGTTTATGGTATTGACCACTGATGAATGCTTGTAAATGAAGGCTACACCACAAGCAAATAACTTATCAGATGAGGAGATAGTTGCTTTAACAAAAAGAACTCAAGATGGTGGCACAGAGGTTGTGGAGGCAAAGGTGGAAAGGGTTCCGCTACACTCTCAATGGCGTAAGTCTATTGATTTCTATTTCTCGTCATTGCTGCCTCTGTTTCTACAGAGTTTATTGTATTTAGACTTAAAGAGTGAGTTGCAAGCCGTTGTGCATTATACTGAGGTTTTGTTCTCTTATCGAAGTTTGCGGCAGAAAAAAAGATAATTGTTTAGTTGTCTTGCGTTCTCTTGCTATACCTTTCTGTTTTTTGAATTGAAATTGACAGCATGAACTTGTAGAAAGTGTTGATTTTTTTGTTTGTTAATGCAGTTATGCTGGAGCAATATTTGCTGATGCATGTTTGAAGGACTTAATGGGTCCCAGATGTCGTTGAATGCTCATTTGTGCAATCAAATGTAACCGAACTACCTTTCTTTGCCTCCAAGGTACTTTCACCACTATTCTTTTTACCTTTTTACCAAAATTCCCATTTCTTTTTCATTGCTTTACTTATGAAAGTCAATACCGTGCATAAGTATCCATCGTTGGGAATCCGGAATAGCATCTTACACTCAAATCTTATCGTTTCTCAAATCTTGTTTACTTCCCTATATAAAAAAACACTTTTTTCTTTCGTTTTTTTTTTGTAAATAACTAATCAAAATCACAGACCCTCATGTGCTTTTTTAATTTTCACTTAATGGTCACTTGTCTAAAGGGCAAATAACAAGAAATTGTAATGTCAACAGACTTTTATTTAACTTTTTAACACATTGTGATCATCTTTTTTTTACCAAAGCATTCAATTTGTTGCATTAACAGATTACGAGATGGTAAGTAGTATGTTAGCAATAGACAGTTAAAAGTTGTGAATTTTATCAAGAAATGACAAGGGTTTCACGTTAAATGGGTAAAAAACTACATTTCTTATTACAGGTGAGACTCGGCAAGAATGGTGTAGAGGAAGTCCTAGGTCTGGGCTCACTTTCCAACTATGAGAAACAAGGTTTGGAAGCTCTTTTGCCTGAGCTAAAGTCATCCATCGAGAAGGGAATCAAGTTTGCCAACCAGAGTTAAACAAAGCCGTCTTCTCATTGCGCGTGCTATTTAAAAAGAAAATTGTCACAATTTTGAACTTTTCTCGAGGCGCTAGGCTCACAGTTCTCTTACCTGCCTAATAAAAAAGGGAAGCTGATGCTCCCTACATACCCTTTGCAAGTTCCAAAAGAGTGTTAGTTTCATTGTTGTCTAATAACTGTTTCATTTTAGTCATCAGAAGCGAACAGTGTCTGTTTCGTTACAGGCTTTAAGAACTTACGATCACTTTTTAGCATACTCGATATCGTTTCTTTTTGAGTGAACATTTTCACATAGGGTGGGGTGGATTTGCTGAACTATGGGGATGAGGTTCAACATGCTCGATATCATCGATTGATCTTTTATATATTTTTGAAAGGCTGAGATTTCATTCATGAAACGATGGCGAATAGCAAGAAGCTATATACTTAATACAGGCACCCACTCGAACTTTATCGATCCATACATCCAACCAAAACCTAATTTTATTACCAAATCCATCATCTCCCTTTACCATTGAGCCAACTTCAACATTATACTGCTGTCAACAAGAGTCAAGGGACAATATA